>SEYY01020615.1:10000-15000 GCA_009176605.1 Armadillidium nasatum | reverse complement strand
ACTCAATTTAGAAAGAGAATAAATTGAAATGTCAAATTTAAATTAAAATAAAATTATTATTAAAATTTTAAAAATATAAAAAAATATTATAATGTAAAAATAAATTAAGATTAACGGAGAAGACGCCATATTTAATTTTTTATTAGATTTTGATAAAAAATTAATCGATCGATCTAAAGATCTCGCCTAAATATTTTAAACGTATTTTCAAAAATTAATATTTGGTTAGAAAAAAAATGAATAATTTTTTCCTTATTTATGATTTTGGATAAATAATTACTGTTAGAAAGAATTTTTATTATTATTATTATTATTTATTATTATTATTATTATTATTATTATTATTATTATTATTATTATTATTATTATTATTATTATTATTATTATTATTATAAAAAATAAAAGATCTACCACCATTTCCCAATCTACAATAAAAATGTAAATTTGGCAAAAAAAAAAAAAAAAAAAAAAAAAAAAAAAAAAAAAAAAAAAAAAAAAAGTTATCTGCATTTCAATCTTTTTCCAATGACCTCTTTAAAATTGAGTCAACTTTATTTTTTTATATATTTGGTTATTTGAAGCAAATATTTGAAGTCTAACAATGGAATTCCAACCTAAAATGGATTTAGAAAAATTTATAATTCAGATTTTTTATATCTGTCTTTATTAGAATTTTACAGCACTTTGAATATCTGAAAAGCAAATTTTTAATTTGTTTATTTACTTATTTAATTTTTTATTTATATATTTAATTTTTTTTTGAAAGCTAAGAATGGTGTTTTTTTTATTATTATTATTATCATTAAACTTAGGCAATAAATACTTCAATCACACTGCTTAGTTTTTGTAGGGTAGAATTTTTGAAACTTTGTTATGATATAAAAATGAATATTCTAAATTTTAGACCTTCAAAATGGGGAAGTTATAACACAAAATGTCGTGTATTGTCACAAAGCCAAATAAAGAATTAGAATTTGTCTAGTACATCTAACTGAAAGTTTGAATATCTTTCTGGCATTTTAATGTTTATTTATTCATTTTTTTTAAGTTAGAATAATCCCAATATTGAACTACTTATTAAATTGTAAAAATACAAAATCTCAAATATCTGTAGCATAAATTTTTCCTACATTCGCACTCGATTGAAATTCATTTCTAAGTTATTATTTTCAATTTTAACTCAATTTGAATGAAAGCAGTTGAACAACAGTTTGGAAATGAAAAGATTTATTTCTTCTGAATTGTTGGCCATTTTTGATTTTTGATTCTTATTATTAAATATATCTGCCTCCTTTTAATTAACTGAAATAACTTTAGATGAAATATTTCTCATGTGTCTAGTTTTGAGTACCACAACATACTATTTTATATTCATGTCCGGTTTATGATTTTTGATGAACTTTTAATAAATTTTTGAGTTTCACGTAAAGAGAAAAGTGTTTTTCAATCCGGTAGGTAAAAAAAAAAAAAAAAAAAAAAAAAAAAAAAAAAAAAAAAAAAAAAAAAAAAAAAATTATTTAAAGAATTCGAATATTAAAAACACAATAATTAAATGCATAATAATTAAAACACATTTATTTAAAAGTAAGGCCCAAATACCAATTTCCTTTTTTTATGTGAGGGATGCTTCTGTTTTTCATTTACAATTTTATCAATAAGTGATTCCACATTAGAAGAACATAACAGCAAATCATTTTCATGCTGTAACAGACAAATTGTTCAGTTGTACATGTCGCTATCAAAGCAGTCCAACAGTTTGAACTAATTATTAATCTGTTATTATTATTATTATTATTATTATTATTATTATTATTATTATTATTATTATTATTATTATTATTATTATTATTATTATTATTATTATTATTATTATTATTATTATTATTATTATTATTATTATTATTATTATTATTATTATTATTATTATTATTATTATTATTATTATTATTATTATTATTATTATTATTATTATTATTATTAAGTTTTTGCTGGTAGTGAGGAATTACTTTTATTTCTTTTACCTTTTGGAAGATCGAGAAGCAATGTTCAAAAGATTTGTTTTGCCATGTGAAGAAATACTCATTTATCTTACTTTGTTTAAATGTGTTTTGACACGTGTGTCCACAGTAAGTCAAAGTATACAGTGAGACTCACGACATTGAAATTGGCATGGAAGTGATGACTTTGCAGAAAAACACAAAGGGAGTTATTTTGATTTATGATAATATGATCTTGATTTCCTAAGTGGTAATAGGTATTGTTGTGGGCATCCAATTTGTCAAGTACCCATTTTTCTTCTTCATAAAAATCAAGAGGATTTGAGGGTTTTTGAAATAAAATTTGGTTTCGAAATTTAATATTTGATTTATTGATAGTCAGTGATAAGATTTAGTCTCATTTTTGTAATAAAATTCTCAGTCATTGAAAAGGAGAGATAAACAACCAAATTTTAATTGATTCTTCTGAAGAAATCAAAGGATATTCCAGGATGTTTAGATTATAAGTTTTAAATAAGTGAGTTTTTTAACTGAATTTTTATTTTATTTTTTATTTTATTTTTTTATAATTTTTTTGCCAATACTAGGGGAATAGGAGTCATAATCAGCCATAATTGGGCTTAGCATGTATGCAAGATAATATAGAATCGTTATTATTGATTATAAAATTTATGGGAAGTTTATTACATTTACTTCAACTTTTCAGAAGTAAATTTAAAATTAATTCTTGTAATCTGTTTAAATAAAAAGATACCATAATGGTTTAAAAATTGTAAAAAGTATGATTAGTATATACAGAACGTAAGTTAAAGGTGCTTTTTTGGATATTGTTTTCTAATTTAGACACAAAAAATCGGCGAAAATTAGGGAAATAATTTCTTAGACATATCAAAATTAAAAGTTGAACTACACTTCATCAAACATGTGATTTCCAATTTTCAAGATAATTGGTGCAACCTGTTCACATCTTGCTATCATTTATCCTAGGCATAATAAATGAGAACTCCATATGATTGGAACTGTTTACATTACAGTTCCTATAACAAATTACACGGACACTTTCTTCTCTTTCGCTGAACAATACGGTGGTCATCAGAGGTGACTGGAGTCTCAGAACGTAAAGGAGACTCTTACCTCTTAACTAACAGTTTTGATATTCAATATTTTGGTATGTCCATCAAAGAAGTTTGTTCAAAAGTCCTCCCAATCCATCCTTCTATTAAATGTCCTCCCAATCTATCCTTCTATTAATAGTCCTCTTACTCTATCCTTCTATTAAAAGTCCTCCAATCTATCCTTCTATTAAAAGTCCTCCCAATCTATCCTTCTATTAAAAGTCCTCCCAATCTATCCTTCTATTAATAGTCCTTTTACTCTATCCTTCTATTAAAAGTCCTCCAAGTCTATCCTTCTATTAAAAGTCCTCCCAATCTATCCTTCTATTAATAGTCCTTTCACTCTATCCTTCTATTAAAAGTCCTCCCAGTCTATCCTTCTATTAAACTGTTATTTAATATTATCACTCTTATCATTAACATCGCGGTAATTAGAATAATCAGTATCGTTAATTAAATATCGATAGACCTTCGTTAATTAATCAAGATATTTCAGGTATCTCTAATATCGATAGTCCCTAGTTAATTAATCAAGATATTTTAGGTATCTCTAATTGTTCACATTTAAATAAGACCTAAGTCAAACATTTGGGTCATTGGCCTTATTAGAAATGTTGAACCTTTGATATATATTATTTGATGGAAAGAATTTCAAAAATGGTGTCTATCACTCCCCCATATGTTCATTCCAAATATATTATTATTATTATTATTATTATTATTATTATTATTATTATTATTATTATTATTATTATTATTATTATTATTATTATTATTATTATTATTATTATTATTATTATTACTGTTATATAGTAGATGTACAAACCTAATTCTTTTTAATGAAATATTGTTTTTTAATTTCTTTAAAATTAATTGAAAATTTCCTTTTCTATATTGAATGAAATTTGATTAAAAGAACCGTGATGAATTATTGAATTTTGGCGGGAAAACAAAGCTTCTTGATTTTTGGCGCGAAAACAAGGTTTCATTTTAACTTTTACACACACAAACACAAACACACATTCTCTCGCACACACATTCTCTCTCTCTCTCTCTCTCTCTCTCTCTCACACACACACACACTCTCTCTCTGTTTCTCATTCTCTCTTTCACTCTCTCTATCTCTCTCATTTAAATGACCACTTGCTGTTTTTTCATTGAAAATCAGCAAATTTGCAGTTCTAAGTGTTGGAAAAGTTTTTTTTATGCTTTTAATATTTTAAAATGAAAATATATTGATTTATTTTAAACATTTTTAAAGGTGGTAGGGAGGGACAGGAGGGAGGAGGGGTGAGTATTAAGATATTAAATTTTAATTTATTGTACTAGTAAACTAGATTTTCTATTCACAATTCTTCAAATAGTTTTAGTTTTAAAACTATTTTTTAAAATAATACATTTATAATATATATATATATATATATATATATATATATATATATATATATATATATATATATATATATATATATATATATATATATATATATATATATATATATATATATATATATATATATATATATATATATATATATATATATATAGTGGGACTAGAATGATCCTCCAACTGAATGTTAAATTCTTTTCCTTTTATTTATTTATTTATTTTATTTTATTTTATTTATTTTATTTCATTTATTTAGTTTTAGAGCGGTTTGTCGGGGCATCTATTTACAATATTGATTCTTGAGGATTTTAAAAGAAGAGTTTGGTTCATAACCTTTGGCTTTATTGTATTCCACTACTCACAATCAAAGCTACACCTACTCACAGTTAAACCTTCACACAATCACAGTCAAAGCTACACCTACTCACAGTCAAAGCTACACCTACTCACAGTCAAAGCTATGCCTACTCACAGTCAATGCTACACCTCATCATAAAA
>SEYY01020615.1:0-5000 GCA_009176605.1 Armadillidium nasatum | reverse complement strand
AAAATAGTTTAAAATTAAATTTAGTCAGAAAATTTATGTCTCTCTTAATTATAATATATATATATATATATATATATATATATATATATATATATATAATATATATATATATATATATATATATATATATATATATATATATATATATATATATATATATATATATTATATATATATATATATATATATTGCGATTTTAAAAGCATTAAATAAGAAATTGGAAAAAAATAATTTTATTAAAAATAGAATGCAAATAATATAGAAAATAATATAAATATAAAATATAAATGCAGAAATAAAAAATTTTTACATAATCTTCTAAAAATAAAACTCTATTAGAATATATAAATTAATTAAGATAATAACAAAACTTTAACTAATAATAGTAATAATAGTATATAATCTTTTATCCTAATAATAGTACAGAACAGCGTTTTCGAACTGGGGTTCACCTGGACCCCAGTGGACCACATGGACTCCAGCTGTCCACATGGACCCCCAGTGGGCCACATGGATACCAAAAGGTATCCTATTTATAGATCCTTGATTCTAGAGCTTAATTCGGTTGGTAGAACTATTTAAAATTTGACATCAGAAATTAATTTAAATGAAATATAAAAATATTTTAATGAAAATATGAATAAAATAATAAATAACTATGAAATATTATATATAATTTTAATTATATAAATAACTCTTTAATTATAGCAATTGTTGATACAATTATCTAAAATTATTTTTAATCATATAATAATGAATACTATTTAAATAAAAATAATGTTCTTCTGAAGAATATAAATCTTTAGAGTCTTATCATTTTTAAATCGATCAGTCGAGACCTTCGAGACTTTTATGTCTCAACTGAGGAATGAACTGCCAAAGATTCTCAAAACTACTTTATTTCTTCCAACTTGAGATTGCTTAAGCTTTACAAAGAGAATCTCTTTAATTAGTGAGATAAAGGGAGGAGAGAGAGAGAGAGAGAGAGAGAGAGAGAGAGAGAGAGAGAGAGAGAGAGAGAGAGAGAGAGAGAGAGAGAGAGAGAGAGAGAGAGAGAGAGAGAGAGAGAGAGAGAGAGAGAGAGAGAGAGAGAGAGGGAAATAGAAATAGATAGATACAGTAGAGAGAGAGAGAGAGAGAGAGAGAGAGAGAGAGAGAGAGAGAGAGAGAGAGAGAGAGAGAGACTTTAAACAAAATCCAACTGCTTTGGAAGGGACCTGCGTGATCAAAGAAATAAAAAAAAAAAAAGAAAAAAGAAAAAAGAAAAAATTAACAAAGTAAAAAATTAAATAACTTTCTTCACTTTTTCTGTCAAATTAAATTTTCATTTTTTATTTTTTATTATTTTTTTTTTAAGTCAACTAAAGTTCTGAAAATTCGAGTAAATTAATTAAAAATACTTTAAGTTCCTTTGACATTTTTTAATGTTGCAGACTGATACACACACACAAACACACACACGCACACACACACACACACACATATATATATATATATATATATATATATATATATATATATATATATATATATATATATATATATATATATATATATATATATATATATATATATATATATATATATATATATATATATATATATATTTTTTGTCTTTAATTATGTAAATCCTTTTTTAATTAAAAATTTTTTTTTAATTAAAGTTGAGTGTTTTCTCCCAGAAAAATGAATAAATAAAAAATAAAAATAAAAAAAATAAATGAAAAATAAATAAATAAAAAAAGAAAAAAATAATAATTAGAATAGCAAATGAATTCGAAGGTCAATTGCAAATATTAATACTCTTATTAAAAGTGAATTTTGCTTACAGGTTGGGAAAAATAAATAATAATAATAATAATAATAATGATAATAAAAATAATAATAATAATAATAATAATAATAATAATGATTATTATTATTATTATTATTATTATTATTATTATTATTATTATTATTATTATTATTATTATTATTATTATTATTATTATTATTATTATTATTATTATTATTATTATTATTATTATTATTATTAGAGATTAAGTTTACAATTCTATGTAATAAGAAGATTCGTAAATCTTTCCATACACGGCAAAAATTGTCCTAACGAATCGTTGGGACAAGTGGCAAAAATGTCATAGTAAAATTTTCAATATAGAAACGACATGTAAGTCGTTTCACTGATTTTTTTTTAGTAATAAAATAAGTGAAAAAAGTTGCTGTGACATTTTTTGCTACTTGTCCCAACGATTCGTTAGGACAATATTTTATTTATATATATATATATATATATAATATATATATATATATATATATATATATATATATATATATATATATATATATATATATATATATATATATATATATATATATATATATATATATATATATATATATATATATATATATATATATATATATATAAATAAAGAAAAGGGCTTTAGCGTGAGTTCATTTTCGAATTGGTTTTGCAATCAAGGCTTTGAAAAAGGTCGTAAGAATAATCGGACAGTGGTTCGAAATCTGTTCCAGCCATTTTTAGGATTTTCTATTTAGCTATTTAGGAACACACTATTATTATTCAGGCTCCAGCTCCAGCTCCCGCTCCGACTCCGGCTCCGGCTGCGACTCCGGCTCTAGCTCCGTCTCCAGCTCCAGCTCCAGCTCCAGCACCAGCACCAGCACCAGCACCAGCTCCATACCGACATTGCTTTCCTCAACTACATTCACTCGTTACTGAAATTACGGCTCTTTAGTCAATGTACAGTAAAAGTTTTTACTGCTAGGTGTTTGAAGATTTAAAATGGCTACAATTTGACTTCAAACTTTCTTTATTTAACATTCTTTAATGTTTTATTATCAAACAAATGATTTGTATTTTTTAACGTCTACAAAGTTAGAAACAAATATGAAGTTGTAAGTTTGTTTTTGAAAACGTAAAGTTTTTTTTTTCATGTGTTTGAAACTCATAGTACTCGTATTATATATATATATATATATATATATATATATATATATATATATATATATATATATATATATATATATATATATATATATATATATATATATATATATATATATATATATATATATATATATATATATATATATATATATATATATATATATATATATATATATATATATATATATATATACTAGTGTTGCTTGACTATGGCTAGCTGGTTGCTTTTGTAACCCATGAGAACCACAGCAGAATGCCATGCAACCCCAGTGGGGGGTCCGAAGCAACCTTCTACAGATTCTTACAATCTACAGTGATATTGGAGCAGAAGAGCTTAATACGAGAAGGAGGAGTAGCACAGTGGTTGAGCCTTCTGTACATCGTCTAACTGTAAAGCTATTGTCTGTGGGTTCTATTCCTGTGTACCCAATATACTGCAATTAGGCTTAACGAAAAAAAAAAAAAAACCCGAACGGGATTTTGATTTGCAATGCAAATCACTCCGCTCAGATTGACCTCGCGCTCTTTCCTGACACCATTTTGGGGGGTTCAACCCATTGAAATTAGCCTCAAGTCTGGGAAGGGGCCCTAGTGGGGGGGGGGCCCGTGAACCCCCCAAAATGGTATCAGGAAGTTGCCTGAGTTTGCAAATTCGCTGCGTTCACCTCACTTTCTTTCCTGGTCATTTTCTTTGCCGTTCAATCAGGCTGAAGTTGGCTCGAATCTGGGGTCCGGGGTTCGTGGGTCCGCGTGGGTCCGTGAACCTACAAATAAAATGTCAGGAAGGTTCCTGAGAATGCAGGATTGCACGCAAATGCAGAAAAGTCCGTTCGTTTTTATTTTTATTTTTTATTTATTTATTTTTTTTTCGTTAAGCCTAATTGCAGTCGATCTCACCGTATATACTATATATATATATATATATATATATATATATATATATATATATATATATATATATATATATATATATATATATATATATATAATATATATATATATATATATATATATATATATATATATATATATATATATATATATATATAATATATATATATATATATATATATATATATATATATATATATAGCTGCTCCGTAGCTCAGACGATCGAGCACTCGCCTTGCAAGAGAGAGGTCAGGGTTCGAGGCCTGGTCAGAGTAGAGAAATTTTAGGCAGCTTTCTCTTGCGCTTAGCCCCACCCCACTTATGCGTAATAGGTACATCTGAGGAATGCTTACTGCAGGTGGGATCAAAATAGACATCCGTGATAGATTTGGCCCGTCAGATGTTTGCCCGTGAAACTCTTGGTTCATCCTCGAATGAACCTACTGACAGAGCTAATAACCCTTCCTGGGGACGGATTTTGATTTTGATTTGATATATAAGACAATTATGTACGTTTCCGTGCAAAACATCTCTGAAGCTGCCCAACAGATTGCCTTAATGATTCAATATTTTCAGGAGTACGAGCGCTCCTAGGTCGACCAGATAATTTTATTATTGAAGTTGAACTTGTTGCCCTGAAATTCTAGTCCCCCAAACTGTTCCGTGAATGACGTGATGAGGGTCTTTCGAAGATGTTTCGGTATTCCAAGGAACCAAATATTTCTAGATCGGAAAATCATCCTGCAGTTGGCTAAGAATTTCAGGGCAACAAGTTCAACTTCAATAATAAAATTATCTGGTCGACCTAGGAGCGCTCGTACTCCTGAAAATATTGAATCATTAAGGCAATCTGTTGGGCAGCTTCAGAGATGTTTTGCACGGAAACGTACATAATTGTCTTATATATCAAATCAAAATCAAAATCCGTCCCCAGGAAGGGTTATTAGCTCTGTCAGTAGGTTCATTCGAGGATGAACCAAGAGTTTCACGGGCCGACGGCAAACATCTGACGGGCCAAATCTATCACGGATGTCTATTTTGATCCCACCTGCAGTAAGCATTCCTCAGATGTACCTATTACGCATAAGTGGGGTGGGGCTAAGCGCAAGAGAAAGCTGCCTAAATTTCTCTACTCTGA
>SEYY01020614.1:115000-116677 GCA_009176605.1 Armadillidium nasatum | reverse complement strand
AAACTTCTGATTTAGGACGTTATACACAACCTAATGCAAATCGTATTTATCACACATATCAGAAGGTAACAGAATTTAAGTTACGCCTACTGGAAAATGGGCCTACCTTAAAATTTAAATTAAAATGTGAAATGTTAATATTCAACAGTTTGTTATAATACTATAAATTGAATTCAATGTAAAAAAAATTAAGTTATTTACCTCACCTCCCCCTTATGACCGCATCAATAAAATAAATTTATAAAAGAAAAAAAATGTCTATAGCCAAAGTTACTTAAGAAAATCTTAAATTTAAGAATGTAAAACGTGAACTTACTTACTTTAAAAATATAGTTATTTTGTATACTCTTAGTTCATTCGATGTAACCTAGGATTCTAGAACAAGTACTAAGTTTTTAAAACAAATTATAATTAGTTTTTAAATTACTTTGAAATAAATTATTTTCTAAGCACGAATCGAGGAAATTTCTTTTTAATTAATAATAAAAGAAAACCGCACACTATGCATAAGTGAAACATTAACTGTCAAAATGTAGTCCTGTACACCATACAAATCATTCGCAAACCATTTATATTTTGTAAAGAAATATAAAAATTTCGTTATCCTTCAAATATAGTTTTCTAATTTTATAGAAAGCCATTTTTATAGGGTAACTAAATTATATTCAGATTTAGTCAGTATTTAACGTAGTTATTAAATTCGGCTGACTATATTTCCTTGAAATAAAAACGGGAGATTAAGAAGACAAATACGGTATAATGCGAGTCCCGCAGCCAATAACAATAATCTTTCTCTTCAATTCGGTTTCAAAATTTTTGACATTCGTCATTTTTGCCAGTCTTTTGGCAACAACTAATGTTGATGTTCTTTGTTATCGATCCATACAGGGCAATAAATTTGTTTTAATAAGTAAATTTGACATATATCTCTTTCAACATGTGCATTATTTTATCAGGGAGGGAAATAAAGTCTATAATTTGATCTCAAACACCATAAATTTGCGAAAAGTATTGCACATCGATTGTTAAAATGTGATGTTTCTAAATAAATGAAAAAAAAAAAATTACACTTAGAAATTCATTTATAAATAGGCTACATCAATCTTAAAATATCTAAGTACTTTAATGAACATGTAAATATTTTACCTAGTTGTATAATTGCATTGTTTATTCGTTGTGGTAAAATTACTTTTTTTATTATTATTTGTGTCAGTTTAAGTCTGTGGGAGCTATGATTGCTTGAATAGGTTAGTACGGTTAAGTTAGATGGGGTGGGTATATAAAAGATTTTTTTATTGACTTTGAAAATGTTCGTGACCTGCTTGCTTATTTCGAATCCCCTCTCTAACCCTAATCCTAACTTTTTACTTTTACATTCAGTTCAAGTCAGGATAAACAGAGAAAACAGATCTTGGAAATCCATCCAATTTTTACCGATTGCGCACATATAGGAGTGAAAAGAGTAGTTAACTTTAGTGTTTGAGGATTGAACAGTAAAAGGATAATAGTATATTGAATCACGTACGAACTCTCCTAGAGGAGACATTCGAATAGAGAGTTCAGAAGAGCAGATTGAAGAGGGATAGTAAGATAGGGGGTGTTGACAAGACGGAAAGTCCTAGACTTCGCCGTTTCTAGAAGAGTTGCAAGAGGGAAACCACCTCAGATATGAGATTA
>SEYY01020614.1:102500-110000 GCA_009176605.1 Armadillidium nasatum | reverse complement strand
CATGAAGCATTTTACCCTTTAAATATGAGTAACAAATTATATAATATATATATATATATATATATATATATATATATATATATATATATATATATATATATATATATATATATAATAATATATATATATATATATATATATATATATATATATATATATATATATATAATATCAAAAAACCACTATTTTAAAAAATAAAATAAAAATAATAAAAGATTAAAAGTAAGGGAATATAGACAAAGTGTCCAAAACTTTAAAAATACTGAGATTAAAAGTTAAAACATATTATATTTCAAGACCCATCTAGTCTTCTCCTCAGATATGATTAAAAAACGAGTAGAAAGTTTACTTTCTAGTCGTTCTTTTATCATATCTTGAAATATAATATGTTTTAACTTTTAATCTCAGTATTTTTTAAGTTTTGGACACTTTGTCTATATTCCCTTACTTTTAATCTTTTATTTTTAATTTTTTTTAAAAAAATAATGATTTTATGATTATTGATTAAATCAGAGAGAGTTCGATAGTTCCCTTATAATATATTATATATATATATATATATATATATATATATATATATATTATATATATATAAATATATATATATATATATATATATAGTATATATGTGTGTGTGTGTGTTGTGTTTTTTGTGTACGTCTATGTGTCTGCTATTTACTAACATGTTATTAACAAAAGTAAATGTTTAAAGTATTAAAAGGGAAATTTTGACACTACCGAACGTCGTACTAAAATGCTCTTAGCAACTGTATTTATATTTGATGATAAGCATTCTATATGAAAATTATAGATTTTGATATCAAGGTATATATATATATATATATATATATATATATATATATATATATATATATATATATATATATATATATATATATATATATATATATATATATATATATATATATATATATATATATATATATATATATATATATATATAGGACCAACATCTCCCAATACTCGGAAGTTTCATACAAGTCAAATGAAATTGGGAGATTAGAGAATGAAAGTGTGTTCCAGATTTTAAAGGTTAAGACCAAGAGATGAGGTTTATTAGAAGTGAGGTGGCATTCAAGAGCTTAGAAATAAATTAAAGTTTAATTGATGTTTAGACTGAATCTTGATTGAAAGAAGAAAATGTGGTATTGAATTCTTAATAATAATAATAATGAATAATAATAATAATAATAATAATAATAATAATAATAATAATAATAATAATAATAATAATTATAATTAAAAAGCATTTTTCCCCTTAGTGTTTTATTTACTACTGTTATCATAGCTTTAAAAAGATTTTGAAAATCTAAAAGTAATATTATTATTATTATTATTATTATTATTATATATATATATATTATATATATTATTATATATATATATATTATATTTTATTAATATATTTATTATATATATTTTAATTGTTTCTATAGTAACTATTAAAAAATATAGACAGACATGTAATAAATTCCTTCATCAGAGCCGAAATTAAAATAAATAGAAGCTTCAACTTTATTAGACTAAGACTACGATGTGATGACGTCACGAGCATTACGTTGAGACATACGTACGCACGAACTCGTCCAATTTAGACTATTTGAATATTTATTGTTTTCAAGGTTAAGAATTGGAGTACCAGTTTGAAGTTGGTTTTTATGTTCAGTTAGTTTGTTAATAGTGTTTTCTCTTTGTGGTTATTTAAAATGGAGTCAGTACCCTGCATTTCATTAAATACAGGTCATAAAATGCCCATTATTGGAATTGGGACAGCTTTGGTAGGTATATATATACATAGATTTTGGCAATGTTAGTTATATTTCTCTCATATATATATATATATATATATATATATATATATATATATATATATATATATATATATATATATATATATATATATATATATATATATATATATAATAATATATATATATATATATATATGAGGAGAAGAAAAGTTAGTTGATATTTATTTAGCAAAATGCCTGAAGGAAAATGAGGTTGAGAATCCTAAAATATTTTTTACTATTTGTACAAAGAAGAGTATTCAGTATAGAATAGATTTTGATAGGGCATCCCTGAGGAGCACTAATATTTATAGATTTAAAGGAAGAACTGACACCGTCTACAACAGCTGATATAGAACGACCGAAAAGGAAATGAGAGAGAAGAATGGCTTCCGAAAGATCAAATCATTGTGCCAGACTCTATAGAAGGCTTTCGATATGTCTAGCGCCACAGCGAAAGATTCACTGAAACACGGAAGAGCGAAGGACCAAGAGTCAGAGAAAAGAGAAAGAAGACCACCAGAGTAGCGTTCTTTAGGAAAGCCTTACTCATCGTCAGAGTTAAGGTTAGAAGAATTTGAGGATAGATTCGAAAACTTTTGAAAGAACGGAGGTTAAAGAAATAGGACGATAGTTAGAGGTTTGAGAGGGGTCCCCTTCTTCGGCACAGTCCGAATGAGAGCACATTTCCAGCAGGAAAGAAAGGTCGAAATATAGAGACAGAAGAAATAGCTTACAAAGGTAGGGTGCAAGTCAGAAGCACAAGTTTTGAGACCCTTAGAAGGGATACCATCAGGACCATATGCCTTCTTAGTGTTAAGCTCATAATGAGCAGAAATTACATCTTTAAAAGAAATAACAATATTAGGCATAAATGAGTTGGAGGTGGTTGAAGGAGGAGGAATAGCTACAGAATTGTCTAAGGTTAAATTGGAAACAAAGGTTTGAGCGAAGAGTTCAGCCTCAGTAAAAGATCAAGATTATGTTCCATCAAAAGATAACAGAGGGAGGAAAGAGGAAGAACCAAAGTTAGAATTGACAGTTATTGCAAAATGCCAGAAGAGCTAGAAAGATTATTTTTTTACGGAGAAAAGACTTTTGTGTACAAAGAATAGATTTTGGACGATTCCGGGATGAAATATAAGTTGAATGAGTTTCTGTGGTTTGAAGACGACGGTAATCAGTGAAGGCATCATCATTGCGGAGGATAGCACTAGAACAAGCAGAGTTAAACCAAGGTTTGTTAGGTTTAGTTGAAGGGAAAGAATATGGAACGTGCGACTACATGCCTAAGTGAATCACCTCGGTTATGCGCTTAGCACATTCCAAAGGACCCTTCCCACGGAAGCAGAATCATTCCTTGTGAAATTAGAGAAGTATAGCCGCAAGTTAGACCAGTTAGCAGCACCAAAGGGCCAGAAACGTGTCCTCGTCGAAGGCTGGTCTCGTACTTACGGAAGATTTGAAGAAACATAACAAGAAACTGAGATAAGAAGGTGATCGGATGAACCCAGATGAAGAAAGAGTTTAATTAACCGTAAAAGGAGAAGGATAAGAGGTTAAGAAACGATCAAGTATGTTAAGTTCATCACCAAGACGGTCAGGGATACAGGTAGGGAGTTGCACCAATTGCTCAAGGTTGTTCTGGATAGAAAAGTTGAAGGCGAAAGTAGTAGGTATACTACCGGCGAGTTGACCAACTGGATCATGAGAGTTAGATGAAAGCCATTGGCGGTGGTGAACATTGAAATCACTTAAAATGATGATTTCAGAGAAAAGAGAAGAAGAAAGAATGTGCTCTATTTTGGAGTTTAAACAGTCGAAGTTTTTTTCATAGAAAGTAGAATTAGGAGGTAAATAGACATAGCAAGTAAATTTGGTAATAGAATTGCAAGAGAGCTTTAAGCCATAAAGCAGAGAATTCAGAAGACTGCAAATTAGAGATACGAGTACAAACAACATGGTTGCCCACATCCACCTTTGGCTGAAAATTGAGGATAGAGAAAAGGTAACAGAAAAAGGTTTGCTGTCAGCGCACCCAAGCACCTGAGTTTTGGTTAAGAACAACAGATGAGGTTTAGAAGAAGAGAGGTAGTGTTCGACAAAGGGAATTAGAAATATATAATATATATATATATATATATATATATATATATATATATATATATATATATATATATATATATATATATATAATATATAATAATATATATATATATATATGTGTGTGTGTGTGTGTGTGTGTATTTGTATGTTTGTATATATGTGTATGTGTGTGTATTTAGAGCTAAAGTGCATCATGTTGAATTTTCACACTTGGACATAAATTAATTTAAAGTTGCAGATTCGTAAATCGAGCCAGATAATATTGGAAATAAGAAGTCAAATTAAAACTAAATTTAGATTATGACTATATTCATTTTTTGATATCAAAATGTTATAAGAGTTCGGAGAGGAATTTACTTCAATTTAGATTCGGACTTTATCAAAATTAAAATTATCTTTGACTGTCTTGGATACAAGCATCTTTCTTATCATATGTCTACGATATATTTGTATTTGTATTTGTATTTGTATATATTTGTATTGTTTACACATTATGTATATTTATGTATATTATTCGCGTATACAGGTATTTGTTTCGGCTAGCATTTGTTTAGTCTGACAAATGGGATAGTATATCAACCTACCAATTTTTTTTGTATGATTCTTATAAATAAAGAGGAATCTTTTTTTTTTTTCCTTTTTTTGGAATCAGCTCTTACATTTCTTCTCCGACTACTCCTATCTCAATTATGAGGAATTTTAACGCCACAACTTCTTTTCAGACCAGGGTCAGACTTTTCTCTCTCTCTCTCTCTCTCTCTCTCTCTCTCTCTCTCTCTCTCTCTCTCTCTCTCTCTCTCTCTCTCTCTCTATCTCTCTCTCTCTCTCTCTCTCTCTCTCTCTCTCTCTCTCTCTCTCTCTCTCTCTCTCTCTCTCTCTCTCTCTCTCTCTCTCTCTCTCTCTCTCTCTCTCTCTCTCTAATAACGTATCAGATTTATGTAATTACATAGTTTTGATTTTTTCTAAAACCTAAACTGATTTTACATGTACCCAAACAAATATCAAATTGTTCCCTGCTTCAGGCTAATGATGATGAGTTGCGGATGGCTCTTAACTTCGCCTTGGACTGTGGCTATCGTTCAATTGATACAGCTCACATGTATTTGAATGAAGAAGCTATTGGAGATGTACTTCAGGACTGGTTTAAAAAAGGCAAACTCAAGCGGGAAGACGTATTTGTTACTTCTAAGGCAAGTTCCATCAGAAAATTTAATATCCTTAAGTCAGACTCAATGCACATTTTAATATTATATCAAAATGGTACTTTTTCAATTGGGATTTAAAAGCTTTTGGGGCCATATAGTTTTATATTTTTAAGTATATATAGCCTCGTTTAAAACAACTTAAGAGTCTGGGAAGTTCACATGGAAACATAAGCCTATGTATTTACATAAGTATTACAATTATATTAACACAATATTTGCACAAAGAGAAATATAAATAAAACACTAATCTCATAGAGAAGCCATTCTAAAAAACATATATATATATATATATATATATATAATATATAATAATATATATATACTTATATAATATATATTATATATATATATATATATATTATATATATAATATATATATATATATAATATATATATATATATATATATATATATATATATATATATATATATATATATATATATATATATATATATATATATATATTATATATATATATATATATATATATATATATATATATATATATATATATATATATATATATATATATATATATATATATATATATATATATATATATATATAATATATATATATATATATATATATTTTATTCTTATTAATTTTTTAAGTTACCTGCCATTGGTAATCGTCCAGTAGATTGTGAACGTTTTTTGACGATGTCTCTGAAGAAACTTAAACTGGATTACTTGGACTTGTATTTAATTCATCATCCTATGGGACTTAAATGTGAGAATGCAATTAATTGATTATAACATCTTATATGCACTAAAATAATAAATAATAATATAATAATAATAATAATAATAATAATAATAAATAATAATAATTTTTTTAGGATTTTTGATTTTATTATAAATAGAATGAATTTTTTTTAAGAAATTGCATGTTATAGAGAAGAGAGAGAGAGAGAGAGAGAGAGAGAGAGAGAGAGAGAGAGAGAGAGAGAGAAAGGCATCCAATACGATACTTTCATTGGTCAAAAATGCTAAGCTATACAAAAGAATGCTAAATAAAATATGCTGAAGTATACCCTAAGTTTCGTTATCATACCTCTAATGTGCCTTCCTTTTTCATTCAGTTTGGTTCTTTGGGTTTATTAATCTCATGAACACATATTACATTTGCTAAATTGTTTACAATTTTTTTTTTTTTTTCAGGAGCACAGCCATATTCAAGGAAGGGATGTAAAAAAAAAAGGACAATTCCCTCCTAACGTAAATTTGACATGTGAGCACAGACGTGAGCTTTAAAATAGTTGAAATTAAAATCAGCTAACAAGATGGAAGAGAATTCACAAAACGGATGTGGCTGGAAAGAATGAGACACTACAGCGGACAATCCTGGAGTTGCCTATGTTCACACAAAATTCATATGTAGACAATGCTCTCCTTGTTCTATGAGGATGCTGTAAAGGATGGAGGAATACGGGTGGATAGTTTCCTCGAGCATTTAACGTTGTAGTACCTATAGAAAAGAGACAGAGTACCAACATCACGTCTCAAACATAAAGGGTCAAGTTAACTGGAAAGAACGGAACAGTTTATAAATCTTTTAGCTTTTGACTCGACATTACTCAAAAGATGGATTAAACCTGAACCTGAACCACCCCATATATGAGAGCAGTACTCCATACAAGAACGGATGAGGCCCTTACATAATTGGAGTAACTGCGAAGAAGGAAAAAAATCTCGCAGCCTAAACAGAACTCCTACCAGCTTCATTGATGTCTCTCTAGCAACCGTTGAAATGGGAGGTTTCAAACGTTTTTTGGTTTATTTGAAGACCAAGGATGTTTACATTGTCAACACGAAAGACGGGAGAACCATCGAAAGAGATTTATAGAATTTGAGTTTTTAAAGAGTTGAATATCACAAGGTTGTGTCGACCTCACTGGGAAATTCTATCCAAATCATCAAGAATGGAAATGGAAAGATTAAAACGTGAGTAGAAGGATGGAGGGTTGAGTCATCGGCATAAGAATGGATATAGTTTGATGAGGAGCTGAGAAAATCATTTTTGAAAAGTAAAAATAGAGTAGGAGACAAAACACTGTTGACAGGAAAGGAAGATGTAGCCCCATCAACAACAACAGAAATGGAACAATTAGAAAGAAAACTAGACATGAGTAAGCAAAGAGAAGGAAGAAACCTAAAGGAGTGGAGCATGGAAAGCAGTGACGCATGCCATACCGGTCAAATGCCTTAGATATGTCAAGGGCCACCACACAAATCTCCCCATGGTCCCTAAGGGCAGAAGACCATAACTTTGTGAGATAGGAAACTATATCACCAGTAGGCATTCAACGCCGAAAGTCATACTGATGATCGGAAAGAATGGAATGGGATTCCAGATGATCCAAGAATTGAGAAGG
>SEYY01020614.1:85000-97500 GCA_009176605.1 Armadillidium nasatum | reverse complement strand
TTATTATTTTGTTTATTTTTAAGCTTTTCTTCGCTGAAGAAAATTTTATTTAAGGCAAGATCTTTTAAGATGCAAATTTTTGAAACTTGGGAATATTTTTCACTATCAAATGAAAAAAAAATTGTTGAAATCGATTTTTTTTCGCTTTATTTTGCTAGTTATAATATAATAATAATATAATAATAATAATTTAAAAAAATAAAATTACTATTATTATTATTATTATTATTATATTATATTATTATTATTATTATTATTATTATTATTTATTATTTATTATTTTTTTATTATTTATTATTATTATTAATTATTATAATTAATTATTCCTATATTTTCAGATGTGAAAAACACAGAGAATATCCTTTTCATATAGAGTTCTAATACCGAAAAAAATAATAATAATAATAATAATAATAATAATAATAATAATAATAATAATATTTACCAAGAATTCAAATTCGAAATAAATATAATACTTAGAGTAGGGCTGCTGAGTCAACAAATTATTTATTTAAAAATTACCTGGCATTAGTTCCAACTCCAGTTCCACATCGTGTAAAATTTCCCAGTTACAAGCTATCTTATGTTAAAATTATCCGGCCGGATTCTTTATATTAAAATTACCAAGCTCCGGATTTTTAGTTATAGTTCCAGCTCCATTTATAGCTATAAAATTATTAATTGTAGATTTTGAAGTTCATGAATTATAGTAAAAATAATAATTGTTTCTAACTCTTATTAGAATAAATAATAATTAATTTACATCAAATATATTTTTTGCTCTGCTCCAATTAAAACTTATCAGCATACCGATGTCGGTTACACCTAGAAACTTTGCGGAGCTTTGGCTTTGATTCTGAATCCACCCAAAATCTTTGTAGAGCTCCAACTTCACCTCTACAGCTCTGATTTAAAGTTTAGAAGATATTTTAAAATTATATTGCTCGACTTTATTCATGTGGTATCTTCAGGATTCGAAGGAAACCTAAATTTTCTTCATGACTAGAACATTCTCAAAGTGGAATCCACAAACTTTGGTATTATATTCAGAGTTTCGTGGACGAGGACGTGGACACTTTATTAAATATTGCTTTTATGATTAGTGGAAAGGAATTTGTTTGTGTGTTAAGCTTATATTTTATGGAATTTCATAATAAATGTTTAAAAATTGTTATAATTTAATTAAATTTTACAAATAAAGTTTACATGTTGGTTTGATTTAATTCCAAAGATTTGTTCAAACAGTTCCCTGGACACCTTTATGAGGATACTAGAGAGAAAGACAGACCAAATAGACTTTGTAACTTATCTTTGGTTGGAGGTGGTTTTAACGCCATCATTCGTGATATTACATGAAAAGGCATTACCCTTTTTTTTTTTATCTATAATTATGAAAGGATATTTCAACTGCTAAATTGTTAAAAGGAAAAAATAAATTCGGTAATATAACAAATAAAAATAAATTATTAGCAATATAAAAAATTTAAGATATTTCTTGGAATAGATTTAATCATTAATATTTTTATTACTATTATTATTATTAACCGATTAAATTTTTCGCTACTTCCAAGAATTTTTTTTCCCAGTGCCTGAAAATTATGACATCGGTGATTTAAAAGTAAGCCTGATTTCGGAATGAACTATAAAATGTTTGTATTCTATAATGTCTGAATATAATGGTAAGTCCTTATGTAAGAATAGTACGAGAACGCTTCATTTATAAAATAAATCAAAGTCTATTGAGTGGAAGATGAACAAAATAGAATGTAAACCCTCGGTTATACATTTCTGCATTTTTATTTTAAATATTCTTGACTGTAATTATTCCCAATACGTCTTTGTAGAAGAGTTATAAATTCAATTGGTTTTTCAACAGCAACGTCAACTTAATTTCGACGACGAAACCACAGAACATCTCGGTAATATGGAAACCAGGATAATTCGGCCACATTACCCAACCTTACCAGGGTAAATCTATCCTTATTACCTTGAGCAGGGCACATGTTTCAAAATTTTAGCATATAATTAATAAAATACATGTGTCCTACACAGAGGACTGGACAGAGAATGGATGAGGCTGTGGAAGAAAAATAAGTAGCATATATTCTTCTGAAAGTAGAAGGTATATTTTGCAATGGTATGTTCAGAAGAGCAATACACGATAGTGTAAGAAGAGTGAAATGAATGTTCAAAACTGAAAAGTCAGTGAGAGCTAGAGTTAATAAAAAGAGCTGTATGAGTGGAATTTCTCGCACAGTGATTCATACTCCAAATGAAAAAGCATGATGCCACAGTCAAAATAAAATAAAAATATTCAACTGAAGTGTCAGGAAGAAATTCAGAAAACGCCTCAGAACACCCAACCTCTTGGAAGTTTGTTTGATGAGATAAGCAATGTGATTCTTACAAGAATAACGAGAAATATAAAAACCGATAATACTAAAATAGTATGAAAGATTGTGATTAAATAATGGTATTTAATTGTAAGTAAAATTGTGTCGTGAAGATAGAAGTGACAATTTTTTTTTTGAGGAAATGAAAGCAACTATGTTTTAAGAAGCAAAAATTGTGAAAGATAATCTACCTGTCGATCATTCCTTACGAAAATAATACTGGTGATCTGAATATGGTTAGAAGTATTAAGATGTTTTCTAAATTTTAATGTTAACTTAATTTAGGAACTTTTAGAAAGAACAAGTTTAAAATGAGAGTACAATAGTTAAAAAGAGATGAGAAAGAGCTCCCTGTTTTATGGCAAGGGTTGAATGAGCATTCTTCCAGCTGGAAGATACAGTTTGCTAACCTAGGTTTCGAGAATTATAGAAGTGAATTCTTTCTTTAAATGAAATAAGCCTTCCTACACTTCTTTCTTCCCTTCTCAGATATCCTATGACTTTATCTGAAATTACATTTGTCATTATATGCATAGGATTCGAACATTTATGAACATCAGAAATGCAAGCAGCTCAGATGGGATTCCTCTTACCAATGATACAATGTTTTTAACCAGATGTGTCGACCCTCATTCAACTATACTGTCCGTAAATCAACCAACCCTAAAGAAGGGAAACCATCTTGATCCTTACAACAACCGCATTATAGCTATCACTATATAATGTCTAAGATCTTTGAAATCATGTTCAACTTTCATTTTTGGATCATCTAGAATTTCCGATAGTTTGTATGGTTTCGTTGCTCGAGGTCAAATTATGTAACATTCTTTCCTATCTCTCCTCTCTTATGTATATATATATATAATATATATATATATATATATATATTTATATATTTAATAATTATATATATATATATTATATATATTATATTATAATTATATCTTTCATATATGGCATTTGGGTGTGATGTGTGTGTGTGTGTGTGTGAAGGGAGAGGGGCGCTTGACATATCTAAATGTTTTGATCAGGTATGGAATGTGTCACTAAATTAATTTTTCTTCCTTTGGATTTCATCTTTCTTTTTGACTAATAAATGTCTCTAGCTTCCTTTCAGATCTTTCCATAGCTGCCATTGTTAATGGAAAGACTTCCTATTCCATCCTTCTGAATAAGTGTTTCTCAGGGTTCTGTCTTATTTCTGATTCCGTTTCCAGTTTTCATTAATGATTTGTCTCTTCAAAGATGCTCATCAATGTATCCCTTTACAATGATTCGAAACTCCATTCTTCTAATTGATCATAGGAAAACATCTTAGTTTTTCGATTTTATTCTTGCTAATTTGGATAGACTTTCACGATGGGTCACTTCAAACTTGTAATATTTAACTCAATTTCTAGTTGATACAAACTCTATTGACTATTTCTCCTGATGAGACATCCTTATATGAACAACATTAATTGAGATATACGCTTAAACGCAAAAAATTTCTTGAAAACCACATCGTGACTGTTGCTAAAGTGACTTTAAGAAAGCGTAGAGTTCTCATTATTTTCCATAAATACAAGTCTCGTCAAAGCTTGCATTTACCAAATAATTACATGGTAAATTTTGAGTATCCTACCAACTTTTGAACGCCCTTGATTGACAAAGAGGGCATTTACATCACATTAAATTCAAGTAGACACTTTCATTATCAGCTATTTTAGTTGTAGAGCCATAGTGTAAGTATTACTTATACATGGTAGATCACCCTTCTTTCTTTCTTTCCACATTTGTTCTCAGAAATTACCTTCCATCCTCTATCAGTATATGTGTTTGCAGCTGAATAAATTAATTTAATTTTTTGCCTTAAGTATTGTCAGAGTTATTTTTTCTTTTAAATGAGGAATAATTAAAATTGCTTAATTAGAAATTAATTAAAATTACTTAAATTTACTTAATATTCCTTTTAGCTAAAAGATATTTAAAGATTAGTTACTCTTAAAAAGCAGTTTTCTTTTTAATGTCATTATAAGAATATTAATTATATATTATATATATATATATATATATATAATATATATATATATATATATATATATATATATATAATATATATATATATATAATATATATATATATATATATATATATATATATATATATATATATATATATATATATATATATATATATATATATATATATATATATATATATATAATAATATAATATAATATATATATATATATATATATATAATATATATATATATATATATATATATATATATATTATATATATATATATATATATATATATATATATATATATAATAATATAATATATATATATATTATATATATATATAATATTAATATATATTAATATATATATTATAATATTATATATATATTATATAAAAAAAAAAAAAAAAAATAATATATTATATATATATATATAATATATATATATATATAATAATATTATATATATTATATTAATATTAATATATTTATATATTAATATAATATATATATTTATAATTTTATATATATATATTATATTATTGTAAATTATGTTCTTAAGATTCTAGAAATAAAGAGTATCAGCTAAGAGACTGCTCTCAAAATTAAACAGAACTTAAAACCAAACAAAATAATTTCCATTTAGTTTTGCCTAAAAATTAAAAATATGTGAAGTAATTGAGCTTATCCGCCCTTCTATGCAGTTCTGTTCTCACATTTGAGGGAAGGGAGAGCCCCAGAACCATTCATCTAAGTCAGTTTAAGACCTAAAGACAAATAAATAAATTGTCACCTACTCCCTCATTCTCTTTACCCATTCTTTTATTCACTTCCGATCTACTTCATCTTTTGCTCAAATTCTGCTTCTAGACATCTTATTTGTCTATCTGTTTAGGGTTTCCTAGCTGGTGGGGTGGCTTCTACCTTGTAAAACTAAGCTCTTTAAAATTTCAGACCCTTCATATTTCCCTCTCAAAAACTTATAACTTTCTCTCTCTTTCGATGTCTCTATAGACTATAAACTGCTTCACCTGCCAAGAACATAATTTTTGGTCTGAACATAGACAGCAAATTGTCTTGGAAACTTAATATCACAATAGTTTCAAATGTGGCCTAAAAGAAGTTGGGAGTTCTGCTCAGCATTGGAGATTTTTTTCCCGCACAATTACTTCAACCATACAATGGCTTTACCAGTCCTTGCAAGTTCTTTTTTCACACTGATGGAATCCATTTCCACCTTTCTTTAGAATAAGGTTCAGTTTAAGACAAAAAGCTGATAAACTATCCCTTTTGAACTCTCAATTTCTCTTGATCTTTTACTTTTACGACGTACGTGTTGCTGGAGCTCTATTTCTATAGGTACCATAACGGCAGGTACTCACATTTCAACATTGTTGCGGAGTCCTCGTAACACAAAGGTTGCTGTTTTCGTAAGAAATTTGTGTGGAGACCTGAAACCACAGTCCTACTCGTTTTGATACTTCCTTTTTTCCAATTACATCTGTTCTGTAGTATTTTTACCATCACTTGTACTTAATTTTCCTTGCTCTAGAGCTTGCGTTTAAGTTCACCTAATAAGTTCGAGAAGTTTTTCTTTTATTTATCTAAGCCCCCTTTCTTGAATAGGATCTACTCTAGAGTATTGTCAAGCGTATATAAAAACAAAATATATACTAATAATAGCAATAATAGATAGAACGGCAACCATAATTGTTATTCACAAAGAGATTCTGATTAGACTAGACTGCCATTTAAGAAAATAAAAATGAAACATTCTAGGTTAGATTCTTAAAATGTCAGTAGAATTCAACTACATTATTATACACTTCGAATCAGTATTCTAGGAATTAAGTTCCTTTTACAGTATACTCTGGTTAACTGTTACTTCAGTACAGAAAATATTTTGTGGTTAAAGTTTGCAAGAACAAAAAGAGTGTTAGGTTTCAAAGCTTAGTAATAAGGATTCAAAACAGATTTCCATCGACAAACTATTTTTTTTTTTTTCATAATATAAGCAAAAATAAGATTTTTTTTTTTTAATGTGATGAACTATATTAAAGTTAATTTTGATCAAACCCTTTCAATCTGAAGAATATTTTGTTTTCGTAGATTTCTTCACAGCTTACTTTTTACCAAGTAAATGGTGATATAGGAATTTTGATATAAAATTATTGTAAAGGAGTCCACTTGCTTAGCCTTCACTATAAACCTTAGTAATGTAAAACACAAAACGTTTCAAAAGTCATCACTTAGTCAAATAGATCTCAAAAGATTACAGAATAGAGTATAAAAAAAAAGTTTCAGAGCAGACTTAAAACGCAGCTATTTTTAAAGTAAGTTTTGTCAAAAAATGCAATAAACTGTTGGCTCAAAAGGACTGCCTTCAAGAAATTTTACAATTAAAAAAAAAAAAAAAAAAAAAAAAAAAAGTTTCCCTCAAATATAAACCTTTGGTTTATTTATATCAAACATATGCAGCATTAATGAATACTTTCTCCACTCTGCAATTTCAGTTTACTATATTTTGATGCCTAATCTTCAAAGGAAATGTAAAATTAAGAAAAATTACTATTATTACTGCATCCTTAACCAAATAAAAATTAATTCAAATCTTAATTCTTCGATAAGAATAATCATAAATTGTTAACTTAAAATACTACTAGTAGGAGATCCAAACTTACATAATAAAGATTAATTTTATTATTTAAAAAATTGTATAAAAGTGTATGGAAAACTTGTGTGAATGATTTTAAAAATGAAATGAAACAAAACAGAAAATAATTGGACCCAATCAATCAATTTAAAAAAAAAAAATCAGTTTCCTAAACTACAAACAAAATTTTGAGAAAAATATATACATACATAAAACTGTACATTATATATTAAATAGTATTATACAGAGACATATTTCATAAATATAGTCATAAACTGTATATTATACATAAATTGTACAAGGTTTATCCATCGACAAGTACATTTTTATGAAAAATTTTACAATAAATAAAAATTGAGTACAAAAATAGAATTTTTGAAATAAATTGAAAGGTTTCAATATTTCAGGTAAATATTTTCATTTAACAGGAATGCTACTGAAAAACCCAACCTCGAAACTGAGTTTATATAAACCTGGTCTCCTTTTATTCAATTTTTTTCAAAAAATAAAATAAATTAACGCATAATTAAATATTATTCGCCATACATTTGAACCTGTAGGGCGAATCTTGAGGAGCGTCGTCTATGTTCTATAATGGCGTCAAACTCCATCTGCGTTTTCCTAAATTCATCTCTAATCTGAAGAAGGGTGTCACTAACTTGATTTTCATCCCATCCTTCGAACAATTTTTCGAAGGGTTCCCAATGGTCCCCTTGTGGGGGAGCTATTCTTTGGGATGACTGAGAGCTTTGTACGTTGTGGAAAGATTTATTTAAATCTACTCCATTTTTGAAAGCGTGATCCACAATATTTCCTGAAAAAAAAAAAAAAAAATTAATAAATAAATCTCAAAACAAAACTATTAATGATACTTGATTAGGGCTGTGGAGTCTAATTTTCAACAGCTCCGAACATTTACGTTTAAGTATATTTAGAAATATAAAAAAAAATTTTTCCCCCTACTCTCCCTCCCCTACCTTTATAATAATAAATAATACTAATAATAAAATAAAAATAGTATCCATTTTCTTTACAACTGCTCAACAACCGTGTAAATAATGATAAAGTGTATATATATTTTGGAAAGCCACCCGTCAATGATTTTATAAATTGCATATATCATCTTTGCATCGCGTGATCAACGAGTAATTATGAAAATAGTCAAAATGTCCAGATCAAACCGAATACATTTCATTAGGAAGGTAAACATATATATATATATATATATATATATTATATATATATATATATATATATATATATATATATATATATATATATATATATATATATATATATATATATATATATATATATTATATATTATATATCATTATATATAATATTATATTATATATATATATATATACTATTATTATTTTAAATATTTTACCGTAATACCGATATATAAATTTACCGATACCGATACCGATACCGATATATACCGATACAACATACCGATACCGATACTCCAGATTAGATAAACCGATAAATATAAATATATAATATATATATATATATATATATATATATTATATATATATATATATATATATATATATATATATATATATATATAATATATATATATATATATATAATTATATATATTAAATATATATATATATATATATATATATATAATATGTAATTTTCCCCTCCCCAAAAAAACACACAAACAAAAAACGGGCAATTCCAACGAACTCTTAACTGGTCAAGGCCAACACTACGCACGCTGGTAGTAAATAGGTAAACGTTCGGTATTGGTATTATTTATCATCATTTTTTAATTATTATTATTATTATTATTATTATTATAGATCTGAATGACTCAGGTGTACGACCTTTTGATATTCGTGTTAAACAATGAATTCGTTAAAAATCAAAATTTTGATAATTACAAAAATTTAAATTGATTATAGAACTAAAATAATTATAATCCCGTTTAATTAAATAAGGAAAATAATTGCATCATATTGGAGGGTGTTTATTTTTATTCCAGTTCAATCCAGATTCGAGGTAGTACCAATAGTAGTAGATTTACTACTACTTACTAATAATAGCAATAATATTTATTTTACAAGTTTCTTGTATAAATAATAACACGTTATGCAATTGGTAATTAAAGAACGAGCGTGAATTATGCTGTACTTTAATCAATCAGAAATTCTTCCAAATGTCCTTGAACTACTGTGTCATCATTAAATGATAAACAATACTAGTTTTGTCAGGAAAAATGAGAGAGGGTGGGGGAGAGAGATTAATAGATAGATAGATAGATAGATAGAGAGAGGGAGGGAGGGGGTGGGAAGGATATAGATAGATAGATAGATAGATAGATAGAGAGAGAGGAAGGGAGGGGGTGGGAAGGATATAGATAGATAGATAGATAGAGAGGAAGGGAGGGGGTGGGAAGGATATAGATAGATAGAGACTGAAATGAGAAAAAAATACGAAAAGGAGGCAAGAGAAAATAGAGAAAAGTGGGGGATAAAAAAGTCAAAATGCTGATGTTGATATTCTAAAAGAAAAACTTATTAGTCAGCATTCAAATATTTAAAAATTTTGAGTTAAACGACCCCTTTATGATCAACAATGGCGATTTTATTCATTTTCTAAGAATTAATAATTTAATACGTAAGTTACCCGATCTTTATATAGATTTTCGGATGGACGCGAATATGTAGGGGTATGTCCTGTAAATTATTCTCCAAGGTACAAACTAAATAACTTGAAATATAAGTAACGTTTTGTGAATAGTATGGTGGCCAAAATTTCCTCCGCAAATCCCTTCCCTCGATATTTAAAAAAATAAAATTTCCCTTAATATAAATGACTAAAAGAAAATTAAAAATGTAAATTTTTTTTCTGGGAAAAAAAATTTCAAATCTAATCCTAAACTCATTTACCTCTCCGCCTTGTCACATTTTAAACAGGATCATGTTTATAACTAGGTCACCAGGGGTATATTTCCTGTTTAATAGGAACTTAACACGTTCATTTTTCCCCTACTCCTTTAAAGCTAGTTGGGGGTTATACAAAAATATAAATTTTAATAAATTATTACTGGTAGTCATGGGAACATGCTTACTTCCCTCCCTCTCACTTCCGGAAATTCCTATATTTTTTTATATAAAAATATACTAGCTTAAAAAAATAAAAATTTATACTCGTATTAATTACAGTTGCACAAACATACACATACACACACAAAGTGAATTATGAATAGTAACGACATCGTAAATGGAAGTCAAACCTGGAACTTCGTTTACAATTTCAACATTTTTATTGGAATAATAATAAATAAAACAAAAGGTTCCAAGTATTTTGCTATTATGTTAATAAATTTATAAAACAATAAAAATAAACATTACAAAGTGTCCCAAATGTTACTATTAATTGAGAATGGAATTTTATGTTAACGGTTTATGTTTGCACTTCTATTTAACAATATACCGTGTATTATATATATATAATATATATATATATATATATTATATTATATATATATATATATATATTATATATATATATATATATATATATATATATATAATATATAAATATATATATATATATATATATTTAGTGTGTGTGTGTATGTCGACTTTCCCTTACACTTACAGTTATATATATATAATTTTCTCTGAGAACTATAATGCTGAATTTACAAGAGTCAACATAGTAACATGAAAAGAAACAAATTGCTTGCAAACTTCTTTCACGGTGTTACGTAACCGGTTTAAAATTTGTAGACACCGATGATGATCATAACGAATTTAATCATCAAGGTTATTGAACTTCATTATTAAACTAAATAGTTTTGGAATTTTTTTAATAAGATGTATGGAAAATTCCCCTTACTACACTATCAGCTAATATATAATATATATATATATATATATATATATATATATATATATATATATATATATATATATATATATATATTATATATATATATATATATATAATATATATATGGTAAAGGTGTAGATTATTTCTGACTTTCGATTGTCCAAAAATATCGATAATCGAAAATATCGGAGAAGCCTAACGTAAACAAGAACGTTGCCAGAGGTACTATTACACTAGACATACACACATTATTATTACTTACTTTTCTAGCAGAACCTAATTCGACTTATCATAACCTGAACTACCGAAGATGCCGTAATTTAACCTAAATAATAATAATAATTTTAATGTACTTATAGTTTATAACATAACCTAAATTTAAGGTATCTGAACTGAAAAGAACAAATTACACTTATATCTTGAACAGTCAAAGGAAAATTGAAATTCGTTAGGTATAAAAGTATCGATTAAAATAAAATATCGACATAAAAAATATCGATAAAAAAATATCGAAGGTCAGAAGAAACAATCTACACCTAAGCATATATATATATATATATATATATATTATATATATATATATATATATATATATATATATATATATATATATTATATATATATATATATATTATATTATATATATATATATTATATATATATATATATATATATATATATATATATATATATATATATATATAACACACACACACTTACCCTTAACAGCAGCCATTATTAATGAGTTGATAAATTTAAGTACGTGAGTAAAATATTTTAGCACTGTTACCAAGAACGTACGAACAAATCCACAGAATGAATAGCAGCAGGGTGCACTAAAACACCGTCACCGTACGAAATTCGTTACAACAATAAATTCACGAGAGCTCCTTGCCTCCTTTTTATACTTCTTGTCGTACGATGAAAGCCGATAGTAGCCTAACGTCGTTAGCAAAGATAAAAATGCAAGCTTATGGGTATTTTTACCTGAAACACGAGAGAGAGATAAGTGAACCTTGCCTTATAACGTGATTGAATGCACATACGTACACACAAAGTACCAACAGTCAAAGTACAATGTGTAAAGGCTATACAAATTTTGTATTTCATTTGTACAAATAATGCGAAGATTATTATTATTATTATTATTATTATTATTATTATTATTATTATTATTATTATTATTATTATTATTATTATTATTATTATTATTATTATTATTATTATTATATAGGTTGTTTCACTATTTCATTTCGTCTACATAAACTTGGATCATGCTGCAGACGACAATATAGGCTGTGGTATAGGCTTTTCGAATTTTGTAGTCTAGCTTCTTCAAAATACAAGTTCTATAAATTATTACTCATTGTTATGTGATATTTGAATAGGTGTATGTGCTTTCTTTAAAATAATTATAAAAACATGTTTGCGAAACCAAAAATGTATTTTCTGTCGATATAATTTTGCAATTTGATAATAATTTTGATAATAAGTGTACTGTATATTATAATTCTGGGTTCACAAAAGTTTTCAATTGACGCAAGATAAGAAAAGAAAACAGAAAATAACCGGACTTTGAGATGTCTG
>SEYY01020614.1:62500-67500 GCA_009176605.1 Armadillidium nasatum | reverse complement strand
ATATCACCCTCTTTGTATTATCGCTATTACATTGGACTTTTGTACTCTTCACAAGTGTACCTCCTCCTCTGAGGTGTGGATAAATGAGGTTATATATGCTGAAAAACTCTCTGGAGGATTTTGAAATTGCAGGTTTTTTTTTCTTATCTATGCTATCTAGGTCCTAGATAGAAGAAGAGTCTGAAAGTTATATGACATTTTACTTTTTGAAAATTGTATTTCGTCTGTAGAAATATCTGAATTTAAGATGATTTCTAAAGTTGAATATTTATGTAGTGTTAATTTTAATTTTAAACATGTTTTAAAATATAAAAAATAGAAACTGGAAAGATTTAGAATATTATTTTATGATAATAACTTTCTCTGTACTTTGTTTGGCAAGTCTCAAAAAAGAGAAAGAAGAGAAGAGAAGCGAATGGTAAGAAAAAAGGAAAAAAAAAAAAAAAAAAAACAGAAGAACGCTCACAATCACAATTAAAGATAATTTGATTTGAATAAAAGTTTTTAATGTGAAATATGAAAATATCTTAGACGGTATTTCTAAACATATGCCTATACCTTGAATTCTACTCAGATGAAGTAGAATATTTAACTGCGAATATTTTTGGCAATCCTGGTTTAAAGGGCCTACTTCTACAGCTATACTTAGGACAGGGATTCTCAGTTATTTATCACGTAGTCTCACCAACCTAAATCCATATGGAATGTGTTAACCAAAATAATAATAATGATAATAATAATAATAATAATAATAATAATAATAATAATTTTTAGTGTTACAAATTTCACTAAACCATTAAATAAAAATAAAAATGAATGCTCTTTATCTTGGTTTATGATAATTCTTTTTAAGCAGAGAAGTATGTAGTTAATTTTAAGGATGGCCTGCCTCATATGATGATGTGATAGTAGTATTGTAGGTATTTGAATGATTTGGATATTTTGTAGCAGATTTTTTTTATTTATTTATTTTTTTTTTTTTTACTGGACCATTTTGTTGTAACTATATGTGTACTACAATTTGGAACCCAAAATGTATGAGAATTCGTCAGTGATGTTCATCATTTTTAATTTCTGCCATTGTCGGCAATTGTTGACAATTGCTGTGACCGTTTTGTAAAAATAAAAAGAAAATAACATGAAATGCTTTATTGTAAAAATTTGTGCATGCACAAAATGATTTAATTGTCTAACACTGCATGAATGCAGTGTTAGACGATTAAAAATCATTATTGGTGTTGTATTTTTTGTTTATTATTATTTTTTAAATATAAGTTCCTTGCGAGAATCGAATGCTGAAACTGGGATAATCTTTAAAATGGTTTTGTGTACCATTGATTGATCTCATATATTCTGATGTATTAAATAATATCTAAAGTTTTCTGTGATAGAAAATAAATAAAATTAAGTTGAAATAATTATTTTTTAGTTAGCCAATAATTTTGCATTTTCTATTTTGTTTAAAATTTTCTTTTTTAGATATTACAAGGAGAACTATTATAAATTTCGAGTATTAAATTTTAAGTAATAATCGTCCGATTCAGAAATAAGTACGATTGTAATTAATTAATTAATTGATCAATTAATTATAACAAGTTTCGTCTCATTGTAGAAGTGGTTCGAGATATAATGAGGAGCAAAGAATAGGTTTTTATGACTTTTCCTTGTAGGCTTGAAAACTTTTTTTCTTTTTCTGTTTTCGTAAATATAAATCGTATGGTCTACTTTGTTTTCGGCTCTGGCATTTAGATGAAAAATGTTATACCCATTATTATTATTATTATTATTTATTATTATTATTAATATTATTTTTATTTGTTTACTACTATTTTCCTTATGGCAGTAAAAATAAGTAATAGTTCAACTGATGATATAAAGTTGAAAAATAAAATAATACATGAATAAAGGAAGTAATTATTAAGTTAAAAATAAATATATAAGAAAGTTAATTAAATAAATAAATAAATGGATTTGTTGAAATCGCTTAAAATGGAAAATTCCGTTTTAAAATCCGTTCTGAACGAACTGAAACGTTCTGTTGATGAACTCGAAGCCAAAAATTGCGTTTACCAAAAGGGAAATTTTCTCCTGGAGGAGAGGAACAAAATCTTGGAAAGGAAATTGGAGAAGCTTCTTCAGACAAAGAAAAATTTGGAGACTCAAATGATTAACGTTATTAGGTATGATATATATATATATATATATATATATATATATATATATATATATATATATATATATATATATATATATATATATATATATATATATATATATATATATATATATATATATATATATATATATATATATATAATTTAACACTCATTACCTCTTACAGCCATATGGATAAGGTGAAACCCGAAAAGGAAATAGAAGGTGGTAAAAATAAATAAAACTTGCCCAAACTTCTAGAATTTTTTTCCACTTTGTGCATTCACACCTTGTTTTTTTTTTTTTTTTTTTTTTTTTTTTTTTGTATTCAAAATTACAAAATTATACCATATAAATAGCTGTGTACCTTAGGTTTCTATTTTATCTCCTACAACATCCTACTCTTTATTAATCCTCTTCTCAGCAGCTTCTGTATATCTATTCTATTCTTTCCTATGCCGACGATTCGTCACTACATTCTTTTACCCTTTTCAAATCGGCTTCCTCCTTTCAATACATTTGTATTCAATTCTCTCTGACCTTGTGAGGTTACCCCATTGTGGTTGCCACGACCTTGTGGAATTCAACTGTTTTAATAGCTAAATTTCTACATATCACCCTCTAAAACACCTCACAACTTTCCTAAACCTTTTCATGGTTGTATCTGTTGTATAGATAATATTTTATAAACATCCTTCATCTCAACATAAGAAAAATATTGTTTGAAAACCTCAAATCATATTGATTACTAGTGCGATTTAAGAAATTTTGAATATTCTGAATAGAAAATTAGTAGGCCTGTTCACCAGCTGGATCATGAGAATTAGATCAAAACCATTGGTGGTGGTGAACGTTGAAATAAACTAAAATGATGATTTCAGAGAAAGGAGAAGAAGAAATATTTTTATAGTCATTAGAGTTAGCAGACAAATTGACAGAATAAATGAATTTAGTTGTAGAGTTGCAGGAGAGTTTAATTATGCCACGAAGTATAGAATTGAGAAGACCCCAGATTAGATATACGAAAACAAACAACATCGCTGCTCACATATGCGCAACATTCGCATTTTCCTGAAAATTGAGGATAAAGATAGTAGGAAGAAACATGAGTGGGGTTTGCTGTCAGAGCACTTAAGTTTCAGTTAAAAAGAAGAGAGGTGGTGTTCGACAAAGTGGAAATTAGAGAAAAAACCGCGAAGATTTACGTTCCGCCATTTTTAATTGTTTTTGGAAAGTAATGCACTAATAAGCTCATGTAAGTATGTGAGGTTATGTATGTGAAAATTAATGGAGGTATATGTGAAAATTAATGGAAAAAGAAGACCGTGCACCAGGGTAAGCCTGCAGTATTGTCTTGTTGGCACCATCACTATCATCGGAGGTCATTACCTCCCAAGCGGTGTTGAGGGAACGGATGGATGAGGGGCAATTTATGAAAGCCGCTCCCATAAGCTTCTCCAAGGCAGCTTTACGTTCCGCCATTTTTAATTGTTTTGAAAAGTAATGTATTAATAAGCTCATGTAAATATGTTAGGTATATGTGAAGAAGGGGAAGGTAGTGGGAGGATAAACACTCCAGTACGGGCCAAGAGTACACTAGTGATCCTCTGAGAAGGTGAAACCCGAAAAGGAACGAACCAAAAGGCAACGGTGTAAAACGAAATGGTCTAGGACACCCTATCACACAGCGTTTTATGCCCAGTGGAGGGGGGGGGGTACTTTTATATACATATATATATAATATAATATATATATATATATATATATATATATATATATATATATATATATATATATATATATATATATATATATATATATATATATATATATATTAACTCAAAAGTTTCCGAGCTTAAATCGAAATCTCGTTTTTCAAAACCTGAAAGATGAGCTCTGGATTTAAGCTCGAACCATGTTCATCTGCGTTTTAACATTTGTGAAAAAATATTCGTCCATCTCCAATTGCAGTATATTGAATTCTGAAATGAACTCCTTAGTAGAACTTTATTCCAAACAAATTGAAGAAATTCAGTCGCAGAAAGAGGAGTTGATGGATTCACACGTCTCCTTATGTAATCTGACGAAAGTTGTCAGTGTTGGGGAAAAAAGATTGGAAGAGTGTTGCCAGGTGTTGGATAATGTTAGACAGACTGAGCAGTTAATGGAGAATAAACTTATGCAAGTTAGAAAATCTTATGAAGATCATTTGTGTGAGGTACCTCTATATATATATATATATATATATATATATATATATATATATATATATATATATAATATATATATATATATATATATATATATATATATATATATATATATATATATATATATATATATATATATATATTTAATTTTTAAAAAGTTTTTGAATGGTTGAAGGGTACGTGGGAATGCCAAAAGGCTAAAAACAAAATTTTCAAGACAAAGAAAATATAAATTTAGTTAAAAATAAAATTAAATGAAAGTAGCTAAATAAATATAATGAAAATAAATTAAATTAAATTATATAAAAATTTAATTACCTTTAAATTTTCCCTAGTAAAATGTATTATAAATTTTGGATTTTTATTTGTTTTTTCCTCTTGGAAGTTTAAAAAAACTGATTCTCCCTTTCCTCCCCCTCCCTTGTGATGACACCATCATAGGGTTTTAATTTATGTCACAGTTCTTATGCTGTGCCATATTTTAATCCTTCATGATTACATTTTATCTTTCATGATTACTTACATAGTCCTAAAAATATGTATAAATTGGTTGTATACAATCTTTTAATTTTTAACTTCCTTGGTGACAATAATTGTATTCTTGTTTCGATATATATATATATATATATATATATA
>SEYY01020614.1:50000-57500 GCA_009176605.1 Armadillidium nasatum | reverse complement strand
ATGAAATTGGGAGAAAAGGGAGGTTCATATTCTCAAGTGTGGGGGAAGGAAGCAATAATAATAATAATAATAATAATAATAATAATAATAAAAATAATAATAATAAAATAATAATAATAAAATAATAATAATAATAATATAATAAAATAATAAATATAATAATAATAATTAATAATATATAAAATAATATAATATATATATATATATATATATATATATATATATATATATATATATATATATATATATATATATATATATATATATATATATATATATATATATATATATATATATATATATATATTAGTGATGGATTGGATGTTTAATTTTGGTGAAGTGCGGATGCAGATTCGGATGTTGAATTTTCGAAAGTGCGGATGCGGATGTTAAATTTTCGAAATGCGGATGCGGATTTTGAAATTTCGAAAATGCGGATGCGAATGCGGATATGCATGTTGAATTTTAGAAAGTTCGGATTCGGAGGCGGATGTTAATACCAAGTTAAAACCAATAGAAAAGTTAAAACCAATACCAAGAGTTTCAACATACTCATTTAACACACTGTGAACGTTTCATACCGTATCTCCGCCTTCAGCCTTCATAAAATCAAAGGTCCTAGACTCCACATTTTCGAGAAGAGCTGTAACTGTAGAAACACCCCAGATGTGCGAGGCGTACTCCGTACAGGGGCAAACAACACCACTATAAAGAGCAAACAACTGGGGTGGTGTGAAGAAGTTTTGAAGTCGACTCAGAACACCTAACCTCTTAGAAACTTGTTAAGGAAGAAGCAATGTGATCTTTCCAAGAAAGATCACGAGAAATGGAAACACCAAGAATATTAAGAACAGATGAAGGTCTGACTTGAGTGTTTTCGGAGAAGATATCATAGTTGTGTGTAAGATTGTGTCGAGTAGAGAGATGGAGGAATTGAGTTTTGGTGTCATTGAAAACGATCATGTTTTTTCTGCCAAAATTTGAAATGAGAGATAGATCAGATATCAGTTGCCTTAGGGCTTCCCTACTTGCGTCTATTAATTACTGTTGGGAGGGACTCCTTTCAAATTGAAAAGAGTAATGAACAGTGAAATCATCGGCATAGAACTGGATAGGAGATGAAATAACAAAGCGAAGGCCATTAATGAAAAGCAAAAATAGTGTTGGGGATAGGACAGATACTTGAGGAACACCACTAGTGGTAGATTTAAAGGATGAACGGTGGCCGTCTACAACAGCTGCTATAGAACGAAAGCAGAGAGAAGGACACAGAGTGAATGATAGGTTGAGAAGGGTCCCCCTTTTTCGACACGGACTGAATGAGCGCACGTTTCCAGTAAGAAGGGAAGATTGAAGTAGAAAGGCATAAATGAAATAGCTTACCAAGGCAGGGTGCAAGCTCTGAAGCACAAATTTTGAAAACCACAGGAATGGCACTATCAGGACCGTACGCCTTCTTAGTGTTGAGCCCAGAGAGAGCAGAAATGACGTCTTTAGAAGAAATTACTATATATATATATATATATATATATATATATATATATATATATATATATATATATATATATATATATATATATATATATATATATATATATATATATATATATATATATAAAATTAGTGATGGATCGCATGTCATATTTTTTCCTTTGCGGAGGCAGATGTGTATTCAGGTGCCGATGCGGATGCAGATGTATAATTTTCCCAATTGCGGATGCGGATGTTAATTTGAATGAGGATGCTCCGCTTATGTGGATGCGGATGCCATCGCTATATATATATATATATATATATATATATATATATATATATATATATATATATATATATATATATATATATATATATATATATATATATATATATATATATATATATATTATTGTGTGTTTGTCTGTTGGTAGAAAGAGATAGAGGGTTAGAATCCCCTCCTGTTTTAGATAATTAAACATTTAATTAAAAAGTCTTATAAGTTAAAATTTTTAAATTCTTTAAGTTATAAGTATATATATATATATATATATATATATATATATATATATATATATATATATATATATATATATATATATATATATATATATATATATATATATATATATATATATATATATATATTGCGTAACTTTTGTTTTCTTCCGTGTAAAGATGACTCTCAATTTTTACGATCATGCTTTTATTATACTTTCTTAAATAGCAAACAATATATTTTTTTTCAAGTTTACGTAAATGACAAAAACAATAATAATAATAAAAATAATTTTAATATTATTAATGAAAATAATGATAATAATAATAAAAATAATAATAATAATAATAATAATATTAATAATAATAATAATAATAATAATAATAATAATAATAATAATATTGATGGTAATAATAATTATAATAATAATAATTCTTATAAAAATAATTATAATAATAAAAGTAATAATAATTATAATAATAATAATTGTAATAAAAAAAATAATAATAAGAATAATTAATGCTTATAAAAACATTTTTTAAAAATTCAAAAATTTCTATTCAGTCAAATTTCAAATGGCATATTATGTTTTTTTTTATTAAAATAACACTTAAAACTATTTTTGGCATCAAAGTGGCCTTTGGGAATGATGTTTACGCCCAATTAGTTTCATACATTACATAGTAAGAAAACATACATTTATTATTAAAAATTAAAATAAAATAAAATTTAAATTAAAATTAAATTAAATTTCATACATAGCCTTTAATTAATTTTTTACGTTTATTATTAAAATTAAAAATATGTATAGTAATAATAAAAATAATAAAACTTTGAATTATGTTTCATACATATCCTTTAATTCATTTTTTTCTATTTCTTGAAAAAAATAAATAAAATAATATAATAAATAATATAATGAATAAAATAATAAATAATGTGTTTAAAATAATAAATAAAATAATTTTAATTAAAATTAAAATTTAAATTAAATTTCATACATAGTAAGAAAACATACATTTATTAAAAGTAAAAATAAAATAAAATTTAAATTGAAATGAAAATTAACTTTGAATATATATAATATCATTAATTATATTAAATTGTACAATTTAAATCTACAGCAAATTAATTTTCTTACAAACAGTAAGAGTAATAGTACTAAGGATAATATATTTCCCAAAGAGCAAACATACTAATAATAATAATAGTAATAATAATGATAATAATGATAATAATAATAATAATAATAATAAAAATAATACTAATTATATTATTAATATAATAAATTATAATCATAATAGAAATTATAATAATAATAATAATACTAGTAAGAACAATAATAATAATACTAGTACCAACAATAATAATAAAATTTATGGTAATAATAATAATAATAATAATAATAATACTATAAGAAAATAATAATAATACTATACCAACAATAAATAAAATAATTTATGTAATAATAATAATAATAATAATAATAATAATAATAATAATAATAATAATAATAATAAGATTACTAAGTATAACAGTAATATCATTTAATTTAGTAATAAAGCTAACTATATATATATTTTAGAAATCTATAAAAATTAAAAATAAAAAAATAAAATAATTGCAATAACAATGATAATGATAAGAATGATAATGATAATAATAATAATAATAAAAATAATAATAATAATAATAATGGTAATAATAATAATAATAATAGTAAGAATAATAATGTCAATAAAAATAATGGTAATAATATTTATAATAATAATAATAAAATATTGTAATAATAATAATAAGTGAAAGAATGAAAAATATTAATAATAAAAAATAATTTGTTTTTCGTATTATAACGACAAACATTTATGAAAGATTTTTAAAAATACCTGAAAAAATATTTAATTTTTTACTAGAAATAAAAAAAAGTCTGTGATATATTTAAAGATTTAATTCCTATGGGATAAATATGCTTTGTTTAAAAAAAAGCATATGATAAAATTGATAATAATAATAATTATAATAATAATAATAATAATTTTATTATTATTATTATTATTATTATTATTATTATTATTATTATTATTATTATTATTGCAAAATTAAATTTTGTAATAATAATAAAGAACAATAAAATACAAGAAAAATTATATTAATAGTAATTAAAGGAATAATAATAAGATAACCATAAGGGTAAGAATTATTATTTTTCCTATTAATTGTGTAATAATAATAATAATAATAATAATAATAATAATAATAATAATAATAACTCCTTTGAGGAGAATTCTTGCGACTTGTCTTTTAACATTGTCTCTTTTTTTTCACTGTCTACTTTCTTACCCCACACTTGACCGCTACACTCATTCTTCTCTGGAGTATAGTTCGGAACACTCTTCCTTTATCTATTTTTCTTACTTTCTGTTTACTTGTACTTATTTAAGGCTCGTGAAATCGGTCATGTCAAAGTCTAATCCAATTAAGGATTGATATGCATGAAATCTGGTGGAATGTATGTAGGCCCTCTAACCATTTCACACTTGGAGTGATAAAAAAGTCAAAATCCTCATCTAATAATAATAATGTTATTAGTATAACTAATTTTATTATTATTATTATTATTATTATTATTATTATTATTGCTACGATTATCATGTTTTTATAGTAATTATTATTATTTTATTATTATAATATTATTTTTATTATTATTATTATTATTATTATTATTATTATTATTATTATTATTATGATTATTATTATTATCAGTTAGTATTACTATTAATAATAAATTGATATAACAAGTTTGATATAACTTATTTCAAACTGCATGTATGGGGCACTTTTATATATTTCTCATCTTTTACTTTTGTTTTATTAATTTTTAAAACAATCCTCGCTGAAACTATTTGTGTGATTTTGTAATGCACATATTCAAGATATTATAATTTACTATTATTTTTCATACTATTGGTGATAGTATTTTTATTATTATTATTTTATTATTATTGTTATTGTTATTATTATTATGTTAATTATTAGCACTTTCAATATTGATATTAATTTTGTTATAATTATTATTTTATTATTATTATTATTTATTATTATTATTATTTGTTTTTTTTTTATTAAAAACTTCACATTTCTCGGTCATCACCCTATTCAAGAAAAGGATAATTTCTAGGTAGGAAAATTTCTTGCATACCCAAGTGGGATCGAACCGGCTCCCAGAAGCACATGAGTCAGTTATTATTATTATTATAACACGATGGATACCGACAATAATTGGGAAGAAACCCGTATTAACAGTATCTCAATTACATCGAAATATATTTATCCAGATTCCGTTAAAAATAATATAATAATAAGATGACGTAAACTGTTTTTCAGTATCTTATCAAAGCTTTTAAGAAACCTTCATAAACATTATGACGAATTCCTTAAATAATTAAGCTATCAAAACATTAATCTTGATTACGTAGTATTGAGTGAAACATTCTTAAGCGAATATAATAAAAGCGTGTATTCCTTTCCAGGGTACAGCGGAACTCACCTGGTGAGGTAAACATGCGTGGGAAAGGGATCTCTATAATTATAAGAAACGATATTTGAGAATATCCTAAAATAAAATTTTCTCTGATAAATGACAGCATAGAAGTCTTGGTGGTGCGTATTGAATACAAGTCCTCAAAAATAACAATGGTATTATTATATAGGCTCCCAAATGCGTCCGTTATAGAATTTATAAATTCAATGGAATTCTTAATTCAAACACAGTTACGTAACACAAAGGTAATAATTGTCGGTGACTTCAACAATGATCTATGTAATCATAGCTCTTCTTCAGGCAGCAACTCACTTTTCAATGTAATTATGTAAAACGGTCTTATCAACTATATAACACTACCTACTCGCTATGATAACGTTGACTAGAGAAACCCCACTTTACCGGTTCACGTATGGGGTAATTTAGACTGTGATATCAAATATATTGTAATTAAGACGGACATTTCAGACCATTATTCTTCCCTTCTAAAATTTAATGTTAAAAAAAAACAAAAAATAATAATACGGGAACCTTTAAATTTGGAATTGATAGAGAACTGCAGGAGAGCGTTTGTAAATAAAAAAAACAATATTGACTTTTCAATCATACAGAATAAGCATATGGATATCAATTGGAAATTCAGCATTTTTAAAAATTCATTAAACAAGCGCTACAACGATTCCTTCCCAATAAAAACCAAACAATTAGGATCAGAAAGAATTCAAAACCTTGAATGATATTATTTAAAAATTTCGATAAATCAGAAGCATAAACTATATCAATTATAAAGAAGGAATTATAACATTTGTTATATAATAACTATGATAAGCAATTCAAAATTGTCCTTAAGAACGTGAAAAGAAATACTACGTTAATAAATTTAATGACTTTCACGAGGACTCTGAAAAAAACAAAAAAATAAAGGGCTTAATTAACAGCCTAATCAACAAAAATAAATCAGAACTCAGTATTATAAAAGAACTAAATAGAAATTGTAAAATAAAAAGAAACAAAAGGAAATTGCCGAAGAACTTAATAATCACTTCGTAAACATTGGTAAACAAAAAGTTGCTAACAGGCTTCCAGAAAAGCAACATTTGAAACTGCTTTAGAACATTGCGGTTCGCGCTTTCACTTGAAAGATATCTCGGACTCAGAAGTTAAAACTGTAATTGCGTGTCTATAAAAAGAAAGCATGTGATATTCATACCATACCCAATAGCATCCTCAAGCTCATTGCCGATATAATTTGTACCCCCTTAAAAGACCTATTTAATGTTTCTTTTCACACTGGTATATTCTTACACGTTTTCAAACTCAAACGTGTAACACCGAGTCACAAAAAGGGTGGTAGATCCATTCTTCTGATATATAGACAGATTTACAGATTTCTATTACATATACTATTAGTAAAATATTTAGAAATTGATATTAAAGCAAGTAATTGAATATCTTAATTAAAATAACCTCCTAAATGACTTTCAATTTGGCTTCCGAATGGGAAGTTCAACATCTGATCCTCTCGTGTGCCTGGCTGAAAAAAATATAGGAAAACAAAGTAAAGATTCATTTGTTCTATTATTATTGGATTTTACAAAAGCAATTGATTCAATTGATCATTACACTCTTTTAAATAAAAGGTATAAGATAGGCATTGAGAGAAACCCATTGACAAGGTTTAGATTGTACCTAACTGGAAGACCTCAGTATGTAAAATTGGTGGACATTCACTCAAAAACATCACTAGTAACTACTGGCGTCCCATAAAGATCTTTATTATTTACCATAAATACAAATGACTTATTCAAATAGCATGACTCCTTTTCTGTCTTATTTGCGAACGATATATCGATACCGATAAACGATGAAATAATAATAATCTTTCATTTTCATCACTTGCCAAATGTATCACTTTTAAAGGAACAACATAAAATAAATGATAACGCCTGCAATTTCTTAATGTCTAGGCTCACGAGAATCAAATTCT
>SEYY01020614.1:40000-45000 GCA_009176605.1 Armadillidium nasatum | reverse complement strand
TCCTCAGTTTCAGAATCTCTTTGAAACTTGTTTAGTGTGAGAAATGGTGTGATCTTTCTAAGAAAGATAACCAGGAAATAAATACTAAAAATATTAAGAAAAGTAAATGGCCTGAGTTGTGTGTGAAAGATTTTGTCTTTTAGATGTATGAAGGAACTGAGTATGGGATTCATTGAAAATAACTATATTTTCTCTTTCCCAATTAGAAATACATGAAAGATCAGAGGCCTGTTGCTCCAATGCCGTAAACCTATTTAAAACTGGGTGGGACTTCTTTCAAAGTGGAAGGAGTAATGAAGGGTGTAGTTGTTGCTAGTGTAAGATTGAATAGCTCATGAAGTGACAGAGAGAAAGTCATTGATGAAAAATAGAAAAAGACTTGGGCATGGAACAGAATCCTGAGGATCATCACAAATAATAAATTTAAAGGATGAACGGTAGCCATCTGCAACTACTTCTATAGGAAGAGCGAAAAGGAAATCAGAGAAATAGATAGATATAGAAAATGAAAGTTTGGTGACCAAAAGCTTTCTAGACTCTTTAGAAGGATTTCGATATGCCCAGTGCTTCAGCAAAAGATTTTCCCTAATTGACGATAGGGAAAAGAACAAGATCAGACAGAAGGAAAAGATCACCAGTCGAACGTTCCTTACGAATACCTTGCGTAAGATCCGAGATAACATTAAAGAATCAAGATGTTCCTAAATCTTTCCGTTAAGAATAGATTCGGAAACATTGGGAAGAACTAAGGTTGAAATCAACTGGACAGTATTTAGAGGGTTGAGAGGGATACCTTTCTTTCGGCATAATTTGAATGAGCACATGCTACCAGATTTAAAGGAAGGCGGAAGTGAAAATATAGAGGAAGCAGTTTATCATAGGGGGGATACAAGACCGGATGCACAGATTTAATAACCACTTTTGAGGTACCATCAGAACCATATTCTTTCTTCGTGTTAAGCTTTGAGAGATAAAAACAACATCTTTAATAGAAATTTCAATGTTAGGTATAAATGAGTTGGAGAATGTAAAGAAAGAGGAACAGCTCCTGAATCTTCTAAAGTAGAAATTAAGGACAATGGCTTCAGCGAAAATTTCAGCTTTAGCAGATTGTATAATATCAGCTGTGCAGTTGGAAGATGCTAGAGAAGGGAAAAATAGCGAAGCAAAGTTTAAGTTGACATTTTTTTGAAAAATGCAAGAGTGTATAGCAGCAAAAAATCGTAACATTTTCTACGGAGTCTGAAGTTTGAAGACGATGATTATATCTTAAGTAAGTGTTCCTGCGGCGAATAACACGAGAACAAGTAGCGTGAAACAAAGGTATATTACTTTGGTCGAAATAAAAGAATATGAAATGGACTCTTTTATGACAGAGAAAATCACTTCTGTTATGCATTCCATGGTACGTATCCCAGTGGAGAAATAATCACTGTAAGGGAAACAAAGATGTGCAAGAGTAAGTCCTACCAATTAGCAGTACCAAAGTGTCGAAACATTTCTTCGATGTAGGTGTGGGATTACTTGTGGAAAACTTTTAAGAGATAGAACTAGATCTAAAGATACGGTAATCGAAGGAACCCAGAGGAGGAAAGAGCTTAACAGAATAAGGAGAAATATGAAGTTAAAAAGAAAAATAAGATAAGGGTTCGTCTCTCTCTCTCTCTCTCTCAACACACACACACACACACACACACACACACACATATATATATATATATATATATATATATATATATATATATATATATATATATATATATATATATATATATTATATATATATATATAATTAAAAAAATAAAACTTTTTAAAAAAAAAAGATTGAAATAAATCTTAAAAAGTTTAAAAAGATTTAAAAGTAAAAGAAAATTAGGAAAAAAAATTATTAAATATGCACATGTGTGTGTTAATATTGTTTCCAAGGAACATATATTCGACGCTGTGTGGGTGTTTGAGTGTGGAAAAGAGAGAGAGAGAGAGAGAGAGAGAGAGAGAGAGGAGAGAGAGAGAGAGAGAGAAAATATATAAAAAAAAAAAAAAAAAAAAAAAAAAATAATAAAATAATAATAGTAATAATAATATAATAATAATAATAATAAATAATAATAATTATAATAATAAATAATGGGCAGTTACAAGTCAAAATCTGCTAAAACTACTATAATACTTGAAAAAAAAAAACAGGAAAAAAGAACAATAGAAAACGAAAGTAACGGTAACGGAAGCGTTCTTCAAACACGTACAATTGTAACGTGTTGCCTTAAACCATATGAATTAATACTACTTAAAAATTGAAAATATGTAATTCAAATATATATATATATATATAAGTATATAGTACGCGAACAGGTGCCAGTTCAAAAATGGCAACCTAAGCACAACGGGATTTATTTGCAAAGAAAATCACTTCAAATGAACGCTCTTTCCTATATTTTGGGAAACCATGAAATTGGCCTCAAGTCTGGGGAAGGGGCACCGCGGGCCCCGTGACCCCCCCAAATTTCCTCTTTTCTTTGCGGTTAAATATATATATATATATGCAGAAAAGATAAACATATATATATATATATATATATATATATATATATATATATATATATATATATATATAATATATATATATATATATATATATATATATATATATATATATATATATATATATATATATATGAACTTTCCCACTTTCTCCCTCAAAAAATAAGAAGCAATGGGCGTAGCGTTATGTAGATACAGATTCCACTTTTGGTCTTTGTTAAGTGATGCACGATATTTGGCCTCTAACTATATTGTAGTCAGATCTTTACAATAGTGTTGATCATTTCATTAAGAAACCTAATTTCAATTGTACAGTTAATCTTAAGGAACAGTTTTATATATATTTTGTGGAATTTTAAATTTTGTTATTCTTGGTTGAAAGTTATTGGTGTTTTAGTCGGTTGTTAAACCTTAGAATCATTTTTCGTGAAATGTCCTTAAGGAGAGTGTCCTTTAGATTTTCATCTAAGTACATTTTTCATTAAATACTTTATTTATTTCCTCTTTTATTGCTGGTTTTGATTCTTCAATCATAACATCTAAGTTGTGTTCAGTTATTTCTATTTAATTTAGCAGTTTTATTTTTACCATATCGATATTTTCATTTGATTAATCGTTCTCAAAAAATGTGGCGGTTAAATGTTAACAAGGGATATAATTTCTAAATATATTATCATTCAGAATCATTTGTATCGCTACCACCTCTCGACTCGCACACACAAGTACACTCACACATATATATATATATATATATATATATATATATATATATATATATATATATATATATATATATATATATATATATATATATATATATATATATATATATATATATATATATATATATATATATATATATATATATATAATAGACAAATTCGCGGATAATTCCGATTTTTTTTCCTACCCTTTCCGGAAATGTGTTAAAATTATCTCCTCTAACTTTGTTTCTTTCTCTTTTCCAAATCCAGTTTTTTCCTGGCATCTTCAATAGAATTTTTTTTTCTAAATTAGAGCTCTGCTGTAGCATCTGTCTTCATATTTATATAAGAGTAGTAGGTTTGGAATTTTTGTCTGAGAATTCTTCAATACTCTTAAATATTACCGAAGATTTCAAAGACCTTTATAAGACAGATTTTAGAAACCCTGATTTAGAAAACCCAGTCCTATTCCTCACCTTCTTTCTCCATCCAAGTCAGTTGTATTCAATGTGATGACCTCTTCCATAGACTTTTATTCTGCTCTTTATAAACTCATCTAAAAAGAAACGCTTATAGTATCGGTTCTATTCCTCACGTGTCTCTAAAAACTTGTTCTTTTGATCTTGTCATGTCTAGTATAATAAATTTTTTTTGTCGATATCTGTATAACTACAAGTGACTTTAATTATCTACTGTACACTGTCCCTCATTAATTTTGTATATAAATAGGACAGACGCCACTTAACCTTCTGTCGTATTACGACTTCTAACTTCATTTATTTTTAAAGGATTTAGAGTCCGTTTTTAGCAAGGAACAGTGCGGAGAATGTTGAAAAAAATCTTCTTGGTATTATTTTGTATCATTTCTTCGGACAGGGGGGGTGGGGAGTGAATATTTGAATCTTCTTCTCCTAATCTTAGTTTTGTTAAGTCCCTTTCAGGAGTTCCGTGAATCTTTTAATGTTTTCTAATTAAATAGAAAGTTTTCGAAAAGTCAGGCACTAAATCTCATTTTTACTTTCTTTTTAAGAAATGCAAGTTATTATTCTTATCATTCTTCTTGCATATATATATATATATATATATATATATATATATATATATATATATATATATATATATATATATATATATATATATATATATATATATATATATATATATATATATATATATATATATATATATAATGAGTGTGTGTATGTGTGTACGTGTGCGTCAAGCACTCATATATACATGAGTTATAGATTGTCAAAGCGGAAGCATGTGTTGCTAATGCACTTGAGCCACGGGTCTGATCACCGAATCGTTCACCAGAATAGGGTTGTGGATGTGTCAGCCTATTTCCCTTGCATATATATATATATATATATATATATATATATATATATATATATATATATATATATATATATATATATATATATATATATATATATATATATATATATATATATATATATATATAATATATATATATATATATAAATATAAAATAAAAAAAAAAATTTTTTTTATAAGCGTCATATATATTTAAATAATAGAAAATTTGTGAAATTCTCTGACCCCTATTTTAACAGTCGCCATTTTTTTTTTTTTTTATCTCTTTGGAACAATTATTTGGCTTTCCATGTGGCATCGCCAGACAGTGCCAAGTCATGGTCAAACAAAGGAAAGTAAACATAGTGAAACCCGATAATATATTCGTATACATGGGTAATAGAATATTGAATCTGTATTTGCTGAATGAAGATT
>SEYY01020614.1:15000-37500 GCA_009176605.1 Armadillidium nasatum | reverse complement strand
ATTGCCAATTTTCCTTCTACTAAAACTGAAATTTTCAATCAAAATTTCTGCTTCTAATTCCACCTTAGACGATTCCGAAGCTACTCCTCCTCTTTTAGCTCTTTCAAGCTCATTTATGCCTAATATTGTAATTTCATCCATAGAAGTCATGTCTGCTCTCTCTGAGCTTAACACTAAAAAGACGCACTGTCCTGATGTTAACTCTGATAATATTTCCTGCGGTTCTCAAAACTTGTGTTCCGAGTTTGCACCCTGCCTTGGTAATCTATTTCGTCTCTGTCTATCTATTTCAATCTTCTCTTCCGAGCGATCATTCACCCTGTGCTGAAAATAGGGAACCATCCTCAACCTCTATCTATTTTTTTAAACCCCCGTTCATTGTCAAGTTTTTGAGTGAATCATCCACAGGAAATTTGGAAACATTTGGATTCTTCTTATCTTATCTCTGATCACCAGTATGGCTTTCCTAAAGAACGCTCCACTGATCTTTATCTTCTCTCTGACCTTTTTATTCTTCTCTCTTCGGCGTTTCGGTGACTTTTTCTCTGTGGCACTAGACATTTAAAGCCCTCGAATTCTAAACTTCCCTCTTCCGGTATCTATCTTTCTCTCTGATTTCCTTTCCGTACGTTTTATAACATCTGTCGTAGACGGCTACCGTTATCTTTTAAAGCTATAAATAAAGGTGTTTCTTAAAGATTTGTTCTATCCCCAACTCTTTTTCTCCTTCTCATTAATGACTTCCTATTACTTTATCACTTATCCACTCCTATACCGACGACTACACCCAACATTATTTCTTTTAGTTTGAAAGACGTCTCACCCAACAACAATTAATTAACTCTAGGATAGTACTCCTAGGGTAGTTAGCCTCTGATATTTCTCGTATTTCTAACTAGGTCATAGAAAGTATGATTGTTTTCAGTGCCTCAAAAACTCAGTTTCTCCATCTTCCTACTCGACACAAACTTCTACACAGCTATATCATCTTCGATAACACGCAACTCAAACTCGGTGTTTATTTTTCTTGTTGTCTTTCTTGGAAGGATCACATTACTTCTCTTTCAATTTAAACAAGCTTCTGAAAGGTCGGGTTTTCTGAGGCGCCGTTGGTATTTCTTTACGCCACCCCAGTTGCTTGCTCTTTATAGGGTTGTTTACTCCTGTATGAAGTATACGTCATATCTGGGGTGTTTCGACATGTACAGCTCTATTTGGAAGGGTGAAGTCTAGAACTTTTCGTCTTATTAACTATTTGGCTCTCACTAAGTCTCTTCAGTCTTTGTCTGTCCATCGAATTGTTGTATCACTCTCTCTATAAAACGAACAACTGACACTGCTTTTCTCAACTCTCTCGTCTAATACCTCATCCATCGAGAAAAGGACGTGCAGCACGAAATTCTCTACAGTATCATCTGTCTGTTCAACTATCTTACCTTAAATTTGAAATTAACTTTCGCTCTCACTAACTTTCTCTAATTTCTATCTGCCCGTCGAATTGCTGCGTAGCTCTCTTTATACTTCACTAATACAGCGAACAGTGCTCAGTTGATCTCTCTCGCCTCATATTCCTCCACCGAGAAGGGGACTGGCAAAACCGAAATCTTCACGTTCTCATCCTTTGTTTGTCCATCTCTCTGACCACAAACTTAACCGCTTTGCTCAATCTAACATGTACACCAGTAGTAAAATCTGGAACACATTCCCTTAATCTACTTTTCCAATTTCCTTTAACTTTCAGACCTTCAAACGCCGTATATCAGGACATGTCGTCATTTAATTTCATCATCGATAGATTTTATAACTCTGTTGGAAATTGGTAGATCTCTAGCCATTGCCCACCAGGGGAAGAGGAGACATAAAAATAATTTACAACACTTTCACTCACACAGTCATTAAAGAGAAAAGCTCTGAGAGAAGAACTCTGCAACTCTTACATTCTGATCCACCTGAAAAGCTGTAGAGTAAGCCTACTACTTTAGAATTGGTTGTATAAGGACACCCATTCGGAGGAGTGAATGTCATTCTTCTGCCGACGGGGATTTTAAATGAGAGAGTTTCTATATTTTTGACTTTTTTTTTTTTTTTTTGAGGAATTTTAAAATTTAAAATTAAAAAAAAAATTTTTATTAATTTATTATTTTATTATTATTATTATTATTATTATTATTATTATTATTATTATTATTATTATTATTATTATAATTATTAATGTTGATATAAGGGTTTAAATACTGTAGGCTGTAGCTAGTAGTTATGTTAGGTCCCGTTATGGTAATTTATTAGGTTAAATCTTGAAAGAAAATATTGGTGAATCAGCATTCCTCATATTCTCATTTTATTTCCATGATTGTATTGACAAATGTGGTCAGAATCTGTCAAAAATTTTGACCGTGTCAATTTTGTGACTCAGCCAATAACCTCAATATTTGATTGGAATTTGTTCAAATTTGAAATTTTATATTTTAAAATTTAAGGAAAAATACAAATCAGAACATGATTATTCAATTTTTATATTATTATTATTATTATTATTATTATTATTATTATTATTATTATTATTATTATTATTAGTATTATTATTAGTAGTAGTAGTAGTAGTAATAGTAGTAGTTGTAGTAGAATTACTGCAAAAATATTATAAACATTGTAAATAATAAAAATTCTTCTAAAATCTTCCTGATTAATTAATTTAATTGATTTATTTTATTATTATTATAATAATAATAATAATAATAATAATAATAATAATAATAATAATAATAATAATAATAATAATAATAATAATAATAATAATAATTTTTGTTTCAAGAATTGTATCAAAACAATAATTCAGATTTTTTTAATAAATATAATAAAAAAGTCTTTAGTCAATATCCCTGTTTGCAGTTTTCGTTAAATTTTAATTGCAATAAAATTTTTTTAGGAAAACTTTTATTTTAAATTTATTATTACTATTATTATTATTTATTATTATTATTATTATTATTATTATTATTATATTATTATTATTATTATTATTATTATTATTATTATTATTATTATTATTATTATTATTTTAATTATTATAATATATATAAAGTATACGATTTTTGTTTGCTATAATAAAATCTGTAACTAAATAATTTATAAAGATTAAAAAAATTAAAGATTATTATTATTATTATTATTTTATTATTATTATTATTATTATTAATTATTATTATTATTATTATTATTATTGGAGTATAAATATTTTTTATTGTTGGGGACAAATGAAATAATAAATAATTTAATAATATATATATATATATATATATATATATATATATATATATATATATATATATATATATATATATATATATATATATATATATATATATATATATATATATATATATATATATATATATATATAGGCGAGTTTAGACATTATTTTATTAGGTTCTTTTATAATTTGTTTTCATGTTTTGGGTGTTGTGGTTACCATAGCAACCGGAATTTTACTTTGCTTTTTTAATAGTTGTAACTGATTCTTAATTTCGGCAAAAATAGAATAACTGGAATCCATCGATGGCGGATTCTGGTTATTTTCGACTTGTAATGTGATCGGATTTTCGATTGAAGCTACGTTATGGTCACTCATCTTGTTAATTGGAATTGTCCCGTTAATTTCTTTTTCAGAAACAGTTTCGGTATTTTGAGAGTCCTTTAGATCCCCATTTTCCTTTTGTATTGTCTCTGTTGTGATTTGTAGGCCTTTTGTCTCATCTGTCTCAATTTCTAAAATATTTTCACTTGGAGATTCATTGGAAGGTTCTGTAGTGACTCTGATATCTTGCTCATTAGGTTTAGTTTGTTGGATATGTGCAGTAGAATTTAGAGGATTAACAGGATTTTGAGTTTTCGAAGACTCTTCAAGTTTAACATTAATACCTGATTCTGAAACCTCTGTTAATTCTGGTTTCAACTGTAAATTGTCTGTCTCCATTGCAGCTTGACTTTCATGTTCTTCAACAACTTTGTCATTAGTTTCTAAACTGGAAGTCGTTGAGGATATTTTAATTGATCCTTCAGTTACTCTTTCACTATCAAGATCATTTTGAGCTTGAGATTGATCTTTAAACTCTTCTGTAGTACCGACAGTACTTGTACTTATTGAACTCATATTCCCTGGATTTTTATCATTCATTTCAGTTTCCACATTTTCAATGTCTTTATCAGTTTCTATGTTTTTTTCGGACTCATTAACTTCTGGTTTTGCGCTAACATTAGTTAATTCTACATCGGGAATTCCTTCACTTGATTCGCTTATATTTTTGAGGGGTGCTGTAGTGATTGCCAAATGTTGGTCTTCAGTAGATATTAATGGCATAGTTATGGGTTTGTTACTTTCTGTTGTTCCATCATTATGTAAAGGCGTGTTTACAGTTTCTGCTTCTGACTCCGGAATATCCTGAGTAACTTCTATCAATGGGATTTTGCTACTACTAACAGAAGGTGTAACATTTGATTGCTCTGTAGATGATTCAGTGTGATTTGCTGAAATAACTTCTTTCTCAGTGCTTTGGCTTATAAGAGTATTTTCTGTAGTTAAATGCAAAACTGATTCCTCAGGTACAGTAATCGTTTGTTCTTCTTTCATTTCACTGTTTTCGCTTTCTTTTGTTTGATTGTTTCCCTCTTTTGATGGTATTTTTTCTTCTACATGTTCACTTTGTTCTTCACTAATTTCAGAATTATTCCCTTCCATAGAAAGTGTTTTCTCGCAGATTTCCTCGTAATCCTTTCGACACTGATTGATAGGTCCTTCAGATTTAACTTTGCACTTGGATTCTGATCGAGATATGCAGCGCATATTACTTTGGTCCCAGTGGTGTTTTGGAGGGCACGATCGCATTAATTTAAGTAACTGTCCATTCAAATCGAGGATACATTCAAAATATTGACTGCAATCTTTAGGGTTGCTAAATCTACCTTCTGCTTTGCATTGAAAATCTTTTATTGCCCAATTACAGGGATTTTCGCAAGCCTCGGTTTGCTCATTAAGAAGTAAACCGGGAGGACATGTGATTTTACTTTGCACCCACCCTTCAATCGAATACGTACACGTGTAATATCTTTTACAGTCTCCTGGATAAGCAAATAGCCCTTTTTGGAAACACGATGGAGTACCATCTTGATTGAGACAAGTTTTGGTAGTGTTGTCAAAATACAAACCAGGAGGACAACTATAAAACATAGGAATAGAATCATTTTCTCTACATAAAAAGAATGTCCCATTAAAATAAGGATCTTGATAGTACATGTTTGGTTCTGTACAACGACATTCCTCGGCGTACTTTAAGTGACATACACCTCCCATAAAACCTGATAATCCTTCCACACATCGCAAGTGATTTTCGCATTTCGTTTCATAAGCTTGACCATCTGAACATGTGATTTGAGTGGCGCAATCTCCGCAAATGAATTCGTTCACATTATTTTCACAAAGTTTGTTGAATCGTGTGGAAACGGTGTATTGCCTGTTTCTTCTAGTTTTGCAGCCTTTTACCTAATAATAATAATAATAATAATAATAATAATAATAATAATAATAATAATAATAATAATAATAATAATAATAATAATAATAATAATAATAATAATAATAATATAATAATAATAATAATAATAATAATAATAATAATAATAATAATAATAATAATAATAATAATAATAATAATATAATAATAATAATAATAATAATAATAATAATAATAATAATAATAATTGTTCACAATTAAAAAAAAATAAGAAAAGAACAAACATAGTCACAGTTAACCAATTATCAATTATTATCAATTATCAATTATTAAAAAATCAGTTAAAACGAAAAAACAGGTGCTTTTTTTTAATTTAATTCATTATAAACTATTTTGTCTCTAATTTATGAGGGAATCTTTTAATTCAGGCGTATTTTGGGAATAAAGTTCTATACAACTCATACACATATCGCACAAATTTTTCCCTGTTCAACCTATACCCTTCTAGAGTTCTAACTCCGACTTCCAGGTATACAAAATATTCGTTTTTGATATTAAAAAATTATTGTATTTCTGCAAAATATTTTATAAATTCACTCTTTCTTATGTTTTCTCATTCTTGTTTTCTTCTTTTCTTACATATTGCCTTCTTTTACTTTTCCTCATATCTCGACCACAAACCATCCAGCTCTCTTGTGATATGGATGAATGAAAGGACTAAATGAAAGAAACGTAAAGGCTAAGAGATTGAAATTACTTGATTTATGGTATCGTTATACTCAAACCATTGTTCGTGTCATACCAAAGCATGGGAAATATAAATATTGTTTCGTAGGAAGTGTGACTTTAGATGAACGTACTACGGTGCGTATTCCTTGAATGTCCTCGTATAATTTTTACAGCCCTTGAACGTCCCTGTAGAATTTCTATATCTTTTCTTGAGTATCTCTTGATTTTACAACATAGAGTAAAAGCATTTAAACACAAATGAGACATCATGTGTATCGATTAAGGATCTTGGACATCTGGTAATTAATCCTGGATTATTCCTTGATCATTCAGTACATCTCTTGAATATTTTTTTTGTGTATCTCATTCCTTCAATTTCTCAACCAGATCTCCACATCTTAAGCATATTTTTGTGCATATATCTCGAGCATCTTTTGAACATTTCTACAGTATCTCCATCGCATCTTTATCGTCCCTATATCTCCCTTGATCGACCAGTAAACATTCCTTGAACTTACCTTGAACATTTATTGTGTATCCATTGAATATCCCGTGAACATCCCTTCAGTATCTCCAGCTCATCCCCACTAACTATCTCCCTTATTCATTCATCCTGATAATACCCTTGAAGATTCCTTGAGCTTCTTTTACATATAACTTGAGTATCCCTTAAACTTCTCTTAAATATCCACAGCGTAATCACATGGGGTAATTTATTTGATTGTAAGGTAAGCATTCCTTGAACCTTCCGTAAACATATTTGGTGCATTTTTTGAGAATCCCTTGAACATCCCTCTAATATCTATAGCATATTCCCACTGAGTATATCTCTTGTCATACCTTGAGTTTCCCTAGAACACCTTTCAAGCTCATAGGTTTCATGAATCCTACTTTACCTTTTCTGGACTCGTGCATGTGCCGGTTCGATGATTAAAGGCGAACCCATGACATGTTCTCCTATAGGCTTTAATGAAGTTTGTATCTTCTAATAAGCATTCGTAGAAGAAAGAACAGTCCAAATGATCAGCGAAACGACCTTCTTCAGTACACTCAAATCTATATATATATATATATATATATATATATATATATATATATATATATATATATATATATATATATATATATATATATATATATATATATTATTTTTTTTTTTTTTTTTTTTATATATATATAATATAATATATATATAATAATAATAAATAAAAAAAAAAAAAAAAAAAAAAAAAAAAAAAAAAAAAAAAAAAAAAAAAAAAAAAATAATAATAATAATAATAATAATAATAATAATAATAATTTATTTATTTATTGTTATTATTATAAATGTTATCATTATTATTATTATTTAGAAAATAATATTTATTTAGATTTGCTAACTGTACTCTTAAACTTAAATTCTTGGAAATATATTCACACAAAAGGAATTATTATTATTATTATTATTATTATTATTATTATTATTATTATTATTATTATTATTATTATTATTATTATTATTATTATTATTATTATTATTATTATTATTATTATTATTATTATTATTATTATGTAATAATAATAAATGTAAATAGTAGTAAGGATACTATTAGTGATGGATCGGATGTCATATTTTGTCATTTGCGGATGCGGATGAGGTTGCGGATGCGGATGAGGTTGCGGATGTCGAAGTTTGGGGAAGCGTGGATGCGTATGCGGATGTAGAATTTTCAAAAGTGTGGATGCGGATGAGTATTAGGATGTTAATTTTGAGAGGATCCTCTGCGGATGCGAATGCTGACGCCATCACTATATATATATTATATATATATATATATATATATATATATATATATATATATATATATATATATATATATATATATATATATATATATATATATATATATATATATATATATATATATATATATATATATATATATATATATATATATATAAATAATAATAATAATAATAATAATAATGATAATAAAAAGGAAGAAGAAAAAATAGAAGAATCTAAATGAGTAATAATAATAATAATAATAATAATAATAATAATAATAATAATAATAATAAATGCTGTTAGCTACACTTGTCAATTAGGTTTACATTAAAAAGATGATTTGTTATTTTTCTTCTTCCCAAGATGGGAAAAAATAGTTTTAAAATAAGTTAAATAAAATAAAAAATAAATGCAACTCAGTTAAAAAGAAATAAAAATTTAATTAATTTTTTTTAAAATGTCTTTTTTTTCTGATCTACAAATTAAAAATTTTTATAATGTGTTTATTTTATTTATTTTTTTTTACTTACCTTTTTATGGATTGAATAGCTATTGCCTCTATCTGTAATAAATAAATAAATAAATAAATAAATAAATAAATAAATAAATGCAGGGGAGAAACAATTAGAGAGGGAAGGTCTAACGTAAAATTTGACGGTTGGAATTGTTTTTGAAAGTTTCTATTTTTTTTTATTTTTTTTTATCAGAACTTTAGAGAAGAGACTAAAACGGTTTTGGCTGATATGGGAGATGAATTGCCGTAAGGTTTTGGATATAGTGGAATACCTAGAGACGCAAGGTTTTGAATGGAGCCGGAGACATCGGTTGTGCAAGATTTTGGGTAGAGCGGGAAACTTTGAGCAGCAAAGTTTTGATTGGATCGGGAGACGTAGGACAGCAAGGGTTTGGATGAAACGTGGAACTCCACAATTTTGTGTGAAGTGGGAGACGTAGATCCCAATAAAAACCCTTTGTAACCAAATCCTACACTAAAGCCCGAACAATTGATGACTGGAAAAACGTAATATGGTTCAACTTATCATCGTTTTCAATGGTATCAGTGAACGGTTTGGAGAACCCCAAAAGAAGCCTACGACTGCTTTCGGCCGTTAAGTAAGAGGACGATTCCCTTATGATATTGGAGGCAATATCACGGTATTTAACTGGTCCCATCATTATCATCAATGACCAAATTACTGCAAATAAAACATCTTTTCATCATAAACGATGAGTTCTTACTGTGACCAAGATATTGTTGCCAAACGCTGAAATATTCCAAGATGGTAATGCACCCATACTCAGAGACAGAATGGCTCAATCAAACTCCTTCTCTGGTCAACACAATCGCCAGACCTCAACGTTATTGAACCGTTATGGGATTTTTAGAGCAAAGAGTGAGGTGCAGATTTCTACCTCCAACATCGTTGATGCAGTTGACGGATATTTTGGTATAATAATGGGACAGCATTCCGTTGCAAAATACTCAAACGCTACGGATTTATTCTGCGAAGGATTGCAATTGTTCTAAATGCAAATAGTGGCCCAACACCTTATTAATAATTAAATCTTGTGTATTGTCAAGTGTCTATTAATTTTTTCCATTTCGAATATGTAACCCAATTTTATAGAACGTTTGACATTGCCTTTTGATAAAGCTCTCTCTCTCTCTCTCTCTCTCTCTCTCTCTCTATATAATCTATATATATATATATATATATATATATATATATATATATATATATATATATATATATATATATATATATATATATATATATATATATATATATATATATACTGTATATATGTGTGTGTGTGTGTGTGTGCGTGCGTGCACAATTACTACTTATTTTCGCTACTAATAATATTTCTAATAATAATAATAATAAAATAATAATAATAATAATAATAATAATAATAATAATAATAATAATAATAATAATAATAATAATAATAATAATAATAATAATAATAATAATAATAATCCATTTCAAGTAAAATAAATTTTAAAAATTGTGGTCATGAGAGAGAGAGAGAGAGAGATTAAGTTTCTTAAGAAAAAAAAACTTGTCATTTCTAATTCTCAGTTTCATTTCTAAGAATTTATTTAATTGGCATTTTTTCGAGAAGAGAAGAGCTCACTTCACCTTTCGTTATTTCTTTTTTTTTTTTTTTAAACATTTTCTTTGGCTTTCAACCTAACGGACTTTTCTTCTCATTTATTTATTTTACTCTTGTAGATATTCCGGGCAAAGATTTTAATTGATAAGTCATTATTGACATTTACTTCTGATTTTTATGCGGTTTTGTTGATTTTTTTAAATAATTTTTTTTTTTTTACTGCATATTGTCCATTCCCATTAATAAGATGAACTTCTTTAAGATATAAAAGCATTATGTAATTAAATATGCTAAAATGCTATAAATAAATACTAATACGATATCTATATTCAGTTACACAATATTCTAAATAAATATGTATAATTATGTGAAGCATGTATTTTGATGTACTAAAGAGGGGAATATAATTACGCAAACAAGTGAGGGGGAGGGGGGGGGGAATCGTAGACTTGTGGTATCTTGGAAGGCGATGAAACATCGTTTAGACGATTTTTAACCTGTCGTTAGCGGACCCCCGTGGAACAACGATATCCTCAACAGGGATCCAATGAAGACTTGAATAAGCGTTCTAATCTTTTGCATTTAAAATTAATCTAAGGGACGAATGAATGATAGAGAAAGCATTAAAGAAAGTAGAGCAGTCATAGTTTATCTTAAATGTATCTTAAAAAATCAAGGATATTAAATTTATCTTAAATATAGGTACCGAAACTGTTTGAAACATGAGAACATAAGAAATATAGAGACAGTTAGAAGCCACACGGGGCTATCGAGACTGTCTCAGTCAAACCAAATAATAATAATTCTAATACTAATACATGCAACAAAGACTAGGTCTATCCTTTCCTTTCCCTAGTTATCAGTTCATTCATGCAAGGAAAAAATTAAAACTATGCCCCTACATATATTTAGTACTAACTATTGATGTTATATAACTAATTACACATGCAACATGCAATGAACCAACACCCATTACAAAACTGTCAGTTAGGTTTAGTCACAAGTTGATCTAAAAATTCATATATATCCGCCAATTTGGCTTAGTCAAGTTATACTATACAATACCTAAACTATCCATATATCTATCTAGTCCCCTCTTAAATGCTGCAAGAGAATCACAGTCAACAATCTCCTGTGGCAAGCTATTCCAAAAATTAACAACTCTATTACTGAAAGAGTATTTTCTTAGATCGAGATGGCATGACTTCTTTTTAATTTTCTTATCATGTCCTCTAGTTTCTCTTCCATGGTCCACTATAAAGTATTTTTCAATTCTGTTTATTACTGTCAGATGCAAATATTTTGTAAACTTGTATCATATCCCCTCTGAGAAATCTCCTTTCAACTGAGAACATTCCTAACTCCTTCAACCTCTCTTCATAGCTCTTATTTCTCGAAGCCAGAAATCATCCTTGTTGCTCGATGTTGTACTCTCTCCAGCATATCTATGTCTTTTCTTAAATGTGGAGCCCAAACTTGTGCACAATACTCTAATGCTGGCCTAACATAGCTATTATATAGCTTGCTTATAACCTCTTTGCTCTTGTAAACTACATTGAAATTTATTGTACCTAACATCTTATTAGCTCTATTCCTTGCTTCCAAACATTGGTCACCCACTTTCAGATTACTGCTAATAATCACACCTAAAAAACATTGATCACCCACCTTCAGATTACTGCTAATAATCATACCTAAATCCTTTTCTTGGTCCACAGTCTCAAGCCACTCTCCATTCATTTCATAATTAAATCTTTCATTTGAGTAACCTACATGAAGAACTTTACAGTATTTGATCTATTAAAATTCATTTGTCACTTATCTGCCCATCCAAGGTGTTCTATCTAGATCACCTTAAAGCTTTATACATTAATCATTACTCCTTACTGAGGTGACCATTTTGGTATCATCTGCAAACTTAGAAACCTTACATTTAAGACCTTTGTCTAAATCATTTATATATATGAGGAACAAAAGTGGTCCCAGCACAGAACCCTGTGGGACCCCACTCTTCACTGTTTCCCATAATGACTTATTTCCATTCAAGTAGCACACACTGCCTTCTGTTCTTCAACCATTCTTTAATCCAATTGTGCACCACTCCATCTATACCACACTATGACAACTTTTCCATCAGCCTTACATGGGATACCTTATCAAAAGCTTTGCTGAAGTCTAAATAAATAACATCAACTGGATCACCCCTGTCTATACATTCAGTAATATATTTCCATAAATTCTAGAAGATTAGTCTGACATGATCTACCCTTTCTAAAACCATGCTGGGAGTTAAGCAGTATCTTGTTATCATTTTAACACTTTTAGCATAACCCTGTGGGATCCCACTCTTCACTGTTTCCCATAATGACTTATTTCCATTCAATAGCAAACACTGCCTTCTCTTTAACCACTCTTTAATCCAATTGTGCACCACTCCACCTATACCACACTGTGACAACTTTTGCATCAGCCTTACATGGGATACCTTATCAAAAGCTTTGCTAAAGTCTAAATATGTAACGTATCACCCCTGTCTAAGTTTCCCATTTAACGTAGTTAAAACTCAGAATTATATGTTTCAGTTTTTAAGCCTGATATGAAATAGTTTATAAGCGAAATGAGGCCTCAGTCTTCTCATAGTTATAATTGTGAATATAAATGTTCCTTCTCTCCAAATATTAGAAGGCCTTTTTTTGAGAAAATTTAAATAAAAATTTTGAAGCACTTTAGAGTATTAAATTTTAATCGTATTAAAATCTTGAGTTAAGTATTTTCTGATCCACGTCAACAAAAGGAGTCTTCTAAATTTTTAATCCCACTCACCCCTAATGATCTTTATTGGGTTGTCGTTTGCTCACCCATGTATGGAGTGTTCCACACATCTTTCGTCCTTCCACTCACGCAGCTCTTCTTAAAAGGGTGGAATGTAGGACTTTTCGTATTTTTAATTTTTCCACTTTCAATGACTCTCTTTAATCCATTTCTGTCCAATTAAACTGTTCTGTCACTCTCCTTTTTTGCTATAATCATTACGACGAACATTGCTTTTCTGAAGCTTGTGCGGCAACCCTTTTTCCACACAGTGTCATCATTGCTCTGTCCAACTCTTTGACTAGAGACGTGACTTTTAATCGTTAGGCTCACTCTTACATGCACTACAGTGGTAAAGTCTGGAACGTTTTTTCTCCCATTTTTCCCATTTCATTCAACTTTCATATTTATAATCGACGTGTATCGGGACATGGAGACTTTTAACTTTGTCCTGACCTTGATTGCTTTCATAACTGATAAAATGTGTGTAGACTGTAAATTTTTATTACCTTTACTTACCAGAGAATACATAAGATATATATATATATATATATATATATATATATATATATATATATATATATATATATATATATATATATATATATATATATATATATATATATATATATATATATATATATATATATATATATATATATGCTTACCAAATTAAAATATCCAATTGCTATCAAAATAATGGACAAAATCCCCCTCATTCTATAAGTTACGCCCTACGAACCAATACTGAAGAAGTGGTAGCAGGTAATAACGAAAACGTTGTAGAATCTTTATGGGGCATTAAATAGTTTGTGTGGTTTGCAAAATCTTTTTTTTTTTTAATTGACCTAAATAAAGCTTTCTTAACCAATCAGAAACATGGATTAAAATCACGTGACTTTACTTTACTTTCTTTTGTCATTATTTGATTTTTCATTTCTGTTTCTATTTAAAGAAAACCAATGTCTAATAACGACTTTGTAATTGCAAAACAAATTGTCTGTCTTTCAGACAGACGCAGTAGCACATTGTATATATATATATATATATATATATATATATATATATATATATATATATATATATATATATATATATATATATATATATATATATATATATATATATATATATATATATATATATATATATATATATATATATATATATATATATATATATATATATATATCAGTGATGAAAAAGTCTAGATCAGTGTTTCACATCGTGGTTCCCAAGCCCCACAGGGGGCAATTCGAAAATGACTGTTAACTGGACTGGAAATTAACCGTATGGCGACTATCAGTCGTTATTCTAGTTGGGTAAACGTCCAGTTGATGTTAAATTGAAATAAGCTACCGTTAAAACTGTTGTAAAAGTATGTTAATTTTGTTGTGGGGTAAATGTGTCATAGACATTTAAAATATGCATTTTTTTAGTCTACTTTAACTCCATTTCACATTAAATTAATTATTAACACTTACTTTGTTTTTAGATTTTGATTTACTAACTGTGCTTCCTCAACAATTTCCTAGTGATTTCCTCTTAAAACCTATTATTTAAGTTTTTTTTATTTCAGTGAACAATTCAATGTATGGATATTAAAAATTATTTATGCTACATGGGGGGTATAAGAATTTTAGAAAGGCTTAGGTGGGGCATGGCACAAAAAAAGGTTGGGGAAACACTGGTCTAGATTTAATCCAAATACAGTGATTTTAAAAACTTTTATATCTAAATCCATGAAGATCGTTGAATTCAGTTTCCACATTACTGATTTTTAAAATTTTTTTTTTTTTTTAACATGTTGACAACACTTACAGGCAGGGCATTTTGTCTCACTCTCTCTCTCTCTCTCTCTCTCTCTCTCTCTCTCTCTCTCTCTCTCTATATCTATATATATATATATATATATATATATATATATATATATATATATATATATATATATATATATATATATATATATATATATATATATATATATATATATATATATATATATATATTCACTGTTCGCTAGTCAGTCCTCCGCACCCCCTCTCTACCAATCGCTGACACTGCAATGAAGAGTTTCATAAACCAGTCCAATTCTTTTGGCTCATATCACTCAAAAATACTCAAAAACAACATTTATCTTAAAAATAGTTTTTTTTTCTTCTAATGTGGAATATATGGTGCATGCATACACATTTAATGAGGAAATTATGTACAGCAAAGATCTTCTTTGGCACTTCTTAGGGATGAAATTCATTCGAAAATTTCTTTGAAAATGCTCATAAATTTACATTAAGCCTTTGAAATCATAATTTCTTTGAAAGCAATGTAGCTCTCAGTTCCGATAGGAAAAACATGAAATTACGGGAAAGTAATGAGTATAAAATATATATTAGAGGAAACAATTTGTGAAAAAGACATGAAAAAGTGGAAAGAATAACATTCTGAAAGACCATTATTATATTTTCTAAGAAAGACAGTTTTCTTTTAGAAAAAACTTTCTTGAGAACTAGAATGAACCGTAATGGTTAACGTTTTGAAATTACCTAGAAGAGAGGAAAAAAAAAGGATTTAAACGTGATCTTCGGTAATTAACGTGAAATTTAGATAATTTAGGAGAAATATTTAGGAGAGTCAATAAATGTTGAAGGAAAATTGAATTTGACTGAAAACTGAGGACAAGATAGTAAGAAGGGGAAATAAAGTCGTTTACTTTCAGTTAATTTTCATTTAAGAACAAGGAGTGAGTCCTTGAAGAGAAGTGATATTCAACAAGATAGGAATTAGACTAGAGATCTACGAACATTGCAGATATTATTGAAGATAGTTGACTGTACATTAGGGCACTATGGTAGGTTCTTAACTACACCGTCTCTTCAATTGGTGGTCACTAATTTCCACGAAGAAAATGGTGAGAGACAATGGATGCTTTCCAACTCAAGGTCGGCATCTCTGAGACAACACAATCATCGTTCGTCAATTTCGAATTGTAAATAGAAAGTGAATAAGGTGTAGATGAGTGGTGTGAGATTGATGGGAAGTAAACCAATAAAGTGTCATTAGAACATGCCTGTAAATACATACTCCTCATGTAATGGTGAAAATATACTGGAATGCTTTTTGTGTTAACAAGGACGAAAAAGGGACGAGCCAATGAGTACACTAATTGGCTCATACTAGAATGCAAAAGAATATTTCAGTCAATCCTAGCACGCTAATGCATAATGAGAGATAGCTGCTTCATCGCTTAGATGACTAGGTATATATATATATATATATATATATATATATATATATATATATATATATATATATATATATATATATATATATATATATATATATATATATATATATATATATATATATATATATATATATATATATATATATATATATATATATATATATATAATGTAGAGAGAATGAGAATAATACCAACTATTTTCAAATACGAGAAGTAATGATAATATCATTAATGATTATAATCATTAATAATTTCTATTTTTATATATATATATTTTTTATTTTTTTTTTTTTTTTTTTTTTTTTTTTTTTTTTTTTTTTTTTTTTTTTTTTTTTTTTTTTTTTTTTTTTTTTTTTTTTTTTTTTTTTTTTATTCTATTTTACCTTTTCACGTGACTCTTTTTCTTTTCTTTTCTATTTGTACTCCTCCACATTGGCTTCGGGAAGGCGATTTATTTGAACTACTTTTATTTAAAGTATTTCTTAAGACATTCCTCGGAATAAATTTGAAGTTAAATTATTTCAATATATATATATATATATATATATATATATATATATATATATATATATATATATATATATATATATATATATATATTATATATATATATATATATATATATATATATATATATATATATATATATATATATATCAGAAATTTTTTTTTTGAATTTTAATAAAATACTTGGGGGGGGGGAGTAGGGGGTTAGTTTGTAATCGAGTGCCTGTCTTTTTTGGCTCCCCCCTTAATTACTCCTATGGTAATTTGTTCAATTTCTATATTCATGATCAATTCGGTTTCTTAAATTATTCTTGAACCAGAATAACTATTAAGATATTGGGTAAAAAAGATATTACCCAGGTTTTGCTTTAATTTTGAAAGTAAGCTGTTTGAAATAAAGCAGAGTAAATGTAAATATATTCTTTAGTTAGAAAGATTACTAATGATCACATTACTTCTCTTTCTAAACAAGTTTCTAAGGGGTTGGTTGTTCTGAGGCCCCTTAATTTTTTCTTCTCGCCACCCCAGTTGCTTTCTCTTTTTAGGGGTATTGTTCGCCCCTGTATGGAGTAAGCCTCACATATCTGGGGTGATTCCACTCATACAGCTCTCCTTGAAAAGGTGAAATCTAGGGCATTTCGTCTTATCAACTCTCCCACTCTCACTAATTCTCTCCATTTTCTTTCTTCTCTTCGAATTGTTGCATTACTCTCTATATACTATATCTGTTACAATGGACCTTGCTCCTTTAGAATCTCCCTTCGCATAACTCCTCCACTGAGAACGGTATGTGTGACATACCTTTCCACACAGTCTCGTTCTTTCTTTGTCCAACTCTCTGACCCCAGACTTAACAGCTATGTTCATTACTCTACTGATAAAGTCTGGAACACACTCCCTTTATTTGTTTTTCCAACTTTCTTTGACTTGCACACCTTCAAACGCCGTGTATTGGGACATGTCGACCTTTAACTTGACCAGATTTCCGGTATTTCCCCAACTAATACATGTAAGCACAATGATGTTAGTGTACTCAAAAGTGATAGCATAGACGTACGACATTGTGCAAATGTTTGGGTTTTCACATTGTACTGTAGTAAAATAATTGCTTTGGAAGATAGTTTCTGAGCTTCACCATATGAAACGACAGGTTAAGAAAAGAACTATTTATTATAATTTTTGAGGTTCACACCTTATGAAACGACAGGTTAAGAAAAGAACTATTTATGATAGTTTTTGAGATTCACACCTTATAAAACGACTGGTCAAGGAAAGAACTATTTATGATAGTTTTTGAGATTCACACCTTATGAAACGATTGGTTAAGAAAAGAACTATTTTGATAGTTTTTGAGATTCACACCTTATAAAACGACAGGTTAAGAAAATAACTATTTATGAATGCAAATTTTATTACTCAAATGTAGTATTCTAATTGGAAGAATAGTGTATATAAACTGCACAATATGTTCCTAATAAAATTTAGAATGCATTATTATGAATATTGTCAATAATATTATTATTATAAGTATTAGTTGAAAAATTGTTATTATTATCATTATTATAATTATTCCTATTATCATTTTTAATATTATTATTATTTATTATTATTATTATTATTAATAGTATGATAATTATCGTTATTATTATTATTATCATTAGCAGTAGTAATTGTAGTAGTAGTAGTACTAGTATTAGATGTATACTTTGTTGATAAAATTATTATTATTATTATTATTATTATTATTATTATTATTATTATTATTATTATTATTATTATTATTATTATTGCTTTTGTTGTTGTCGTTGTTGAAAGAGTATTTTCAAAATGATATTTCTTCGTTAAAAGATTTCTTAAATTTATATAATTTAATTTTTTTTTCCTTTTATTTTTGAAATTGTCAAAATTTTTGTAAAAACTATGAACATAAATAAAATACCATTTAAGAAGCTATCAAAGTTAAATTCAATAAGCAAAAAATTAATTAAATAAGCGTTATAAATAAAATTGCATATTTTTTTTTTAATAACTGGGGAACTTTTTTTATTTTTTATTATGATTTGGAAATTAAAAGTAAAATCACTATTTAATTATTTAGAATGTATTTAGACTTTGAATTAGGATTTGATTTGGATAAAAGGTATGTTCGGTAATTCAGATTTGATCAAATCTGCTGGACCACCAGTGCTATTATTCATCATTTGGCTGCCGGCGTTATTATTATTACATATGGCATCATAATCCTTTTGGCAGTTTTTAAATGGCCCTTCAGTCTGTGGTTTACAATCAGAGTTTTCGCTTTTGACACATAGGTGAGTTGACTTATTCCAGTGGTAACTTCGAGGACAAGATCTCTTTATTTCCCTCAATCCTCCTGTCGCATTTTTAATGCACTCGTAAAACTGGTTACAATCCTTTGGATTTTCGAATCTTCCTTCTTCTTCACACTTAAATTCATTAGAAGTCCTATTACATGGATTTTCGCAATTTCCAGTTTCTACGTTTAATAACTCGTTATGTGGACATTGAAGTCTGGATTGTATCCAACCTTCTAAGGCAAAAGTACATGTGTAATATTTGTTGCAGCTATCGGGATAGGGAAACACACCCCATTCCGAACACGATGGAAGTCCATCTTCATTAGTACAAGATTTCGTTTTTTCATTAAAATACATGTTTGACTGACAGTGATAAAACGTTGGAATTGAATCTACTTCGTTGCAAAAGAAGAAAGTTCCATTATAATAAGGATCTTGGAAATATCTTTTAGCCTTACGGCAACTGCATTTGTCAGTATATTCTGGATAACAAATTGCACCTTCAAATTTGGTAACATTAGCATTGCATCGAAGATCGTCTTCACATTTTATAGGGTATGCTTTACCTTCCGAGCACATAACTGACGTTCCACAATCTGCGCACAAGTATTTAATATCTGGGTTAGAAGAACAAAGTGCACTGAACCTCGTGTCGGGGGAAAAACTTCTACTTTCTCTGACCTTGCAACCTTTTACCTGAAGATAAAAATTGAGATAGTTATACAGGGAAAACAAGGTGCAGACAAATATCATAAGAATGAACAAACTTTTTTTTTTAAATATTAACATAGGAGTGAAAAGGTCAGACCATCACCATGGTAAATATATTTTATGCATGTTAACAAAAAGGGGAAAGTAATTTTAAAACAATTTGACAGTTTTAGGTCTTGATTTGATTAACTCTTGTGAAGAAAGCTTTTTTATTTTTTTTTTATTTTTTTTATTTTTTTTATTTTTTTGGAAGAAAATAATTTATAAGCAAAAATTTCAAAGGAAAATAAATAATTTTAGCTTCTTAAAATTAAACAGAGCTTACCTCTGAATCTTTATTTCTTTATTTCTGTTAGAGATAGATTGTCTTTAATTCTTTATTTCATAAATTTAGTACGTTAAAAAATAAAATAAAATTAGAAAGACACTAAAATAAAAATAAAAAACATTAAACCAAAAACAAATTGACTCCAAATTAATCCTATCATAATCTACCTTAAGGAATCCTCTGTTTTGCACAAAGGTAATTCTAGATAGATAGATAGAGAGAGATAGATAGAAAGATAGATAGATAGATAAATAGATAGATAAGTAGATAGATAAACAGATACAGATAGATAGATAGATAGATAGATAGATAAAGAGAGAAAGAGAGAGAGAGAGAGAGAGAGAGAGAGAGAGAGAGAGAAGAGAGAGAGAGAGAGAGAGAGAAAGTAAACTCTGACCTAGACTAAAACAAGGGTTATTCCTGAAACGCCAAAACTTTAATATTATTACTACCTTTGAAGGATCTGTGCAAGAGTGCGTGAGGGGGTTGAATGCATTTCCAAGGCACGATCTTCTGTACGCTTTAAGCGACCCAAAACCATTCGGAATACATTCAAAATAATAACCACAATCGGATGGATCCTCGAAGCGCCCTTCGTTTTTGCATTCAAAACTATATATATATATATATATATATATATATATATATATATATATATATATATATATATATATATATATATATATATATATATATATATATATATATATATATATATATATATATATATATATTATATAAATATTAAAATATTATATTTGAAAACTGAATTAAAAAATATTTTTATATTAAAAATTAAAAAAAAAATAATAAAATATTGAGATTATTTATAAAAAAGGAAAAAAATTTAAACCCAATTAATTAAATAATAAAATCACAAAATCATGGAATAAAAAGTTAATTGAATCAATTTGATTTTACGTACCTTTCTTCGGTCAAAGCATTTGCCCTCACCTGTATGGTATATATATATATATATATATATATATATATATATATATATATATATATATATATATATATATATATATATATATATATATATATATATATATATATATATATATATATATATATATATATATATATATATATATATATATACTACTTAAACTTCAAAGTAGAGAACATTCTGTTATCTCCTTTTTACCAAGTTTTCATTCTTTTTTATTTCACTGTTCACACCACCGTTGGCTTCCTTCTAAGAACTAGAATGGTGAACTTGCCAACCATTTCTATACCAATAATACAATCGAGTAAAAAGGGCTCCCTACAACCGATTGTCTTGGAGGTGAGCCCAATCTACTTGACCTTTTCTTAACTCTCAGTTCTTATCCTTATGTTGTTAAACTCTTTTTACTTCAGTTTTTTTCAGATTACTTTCCTATTTCTGAATCATTTTCTACTAACAGTTTCATCATTCAGCGAAGAAGTGATTTTGGAGTTTTGATGCTGCAAACTTATCAGACTTGTGATCGTTTTACTTCCTGTTAAATTATTATTTCAATGTAGAGATCCCTAGATGAGTGCAGAGCTCTTGTCTGAGATTCTCTCTGTTACGTAGGGATCCATTCCAGTTTCTTTCCTTTAACTGGAATAAACCTTAGTTTATTCTGCTTTTTCTCGTGCTGTTCGTTGAAAGGACGTTGACTTCAGGAATTACCATTGCCTTCAAACCCCGGCAATTCATGCAACTTATATTGATCTCGGAATAATCCAAACACGACATTAAAAATATTCTCATCATTGAAAATATGACTATTTTTGGTATCCCTTTCATTCGCTATTTCTCGTATTTTTTAAAATGTTTTCTGTAACCTCTTTTCCCATCCTCTATTTTCTTCTTACGAAACCACTGTTGCTTCGCATTCAGTTAGAGCTGAACTTTTCGCTCCAACCTTTGCTTACAGTTCCAGAGCTATCTCTCCTTCTCCACCTTCTTCCAACTCTTTCATAGTGTAAAATATCTTATAAAGATGTGATTTATAACCTCTGTAAGTTTGATACTCAGAAAACAATGGTTCGGATGGTGTCCCTCCTGTAGTTCTTAAAATTTGAGTTTCTGAGCTTTAGCTTTAGCTATGTTTCGTCTGTTTGTCAACTTCGACTTCACTCTCCTGCAAGAGAGTAAGTTCTCTCGTTAGATCTTTGCCGAAAGTGGAGAAACTCCTCTCAACACTATCATCCAATCGCATTAATTTTTTTTTCTTTGCAGAAGATGATTTGGAAATATTTTTATTATTTTAATCTTATCTATTATTGTGAGTATGGCTTTCATAAGGAAAGCTCAACTGTAGATCATTTCTTCCTTCTCCCTGACTATTGGTCCACTGCTTTTCTGTATTTTGGGGAATGTTTTGCAGTTTCGCTGAACATATCGAAATCTTTCGAGAGAGTCTGACACAAACTTTCCATTCTTAAACTTCTTTTTTTTTGTATCTATGGTTCTTTCTGAA
>SEYY01020614.1:7500-12500 GCA_009176605.1 Armadillidium nasatum | reverse complement strand
TTTGAGTTGTGTGTTTTCGAAGAAGACATCATAGTTGTGTGGAAGATTGTGTCGAGTGGAGAGATGGAGTAACTGAGTTTTCGAGGCATTGAAAACAATCATGCTTTCTCTGCCTCATTTTGAAATATATGAAAGATTAGAGGTTAGTTGCTCCAAGGCTTCCCTCTCGAATATATCAACTGCTGTTGGGAGAGACGTCTTTCAAACTGGAAGGAGTAATGAAGGGTGGAGTCATCAGAATAGTGGATAAGAGATGAGGTAATATAGAGAAGGTCATTAATGAAAAGCAGAAAAAGTGTTGGGGATAGGACGAAATCCTGAGGAACACTACTATTAATAGATTTAAAGGAAGAACGGTGGCCGTCTACAATAGCTGCTATAGAACGACCGGAAAGGAAATTAGGGAGAAGATCACAGAGAGAAGGATAGATACCGAAAGAGGGAAGTTTAGAAATCAAAGCTTTGTGCCAGACTCTATCGAAGGCTTTCGATATGTCCAGCGCTACAGCAAAAGGATTCACCGAAATGCCGAAGAGCGGAGGACCAAGAGTCAGGGAGAAGGGAAAGAAGATCACCAGTAGAGCGTTTCTTACGAAAGCCATACTGGCGATCAGAGATAAGATTAGAAGAATTGAGATGTTTCCAAATCTTCCTGTTTAGGATAGATTCGAAAACTTTAGAGAGAACGGAGGTCAAAGAAATGGGACGGTAGTTGAAGGGTTGAGAAGGGTCCCCCTTCTTCTGCACAGGCTGAATGAGCGCACGTTTCCAGCAAGAAAGGAAGGTTGAAGTAGAAAGACAAAGACGAAATAGTTTACCAAGGCAGGGTGCAAGCTCGGAAGCACAAGTTTTGAGAACCACAGGAGGAATACCATCAGGACCGTACGCCTTCTTAGTATTAAGCTCAGAGAGAGCAGAAATGACGTCTTTAGAAGAAATTCTAATTTTAGGCATAAATGAGTTGGAGGGGGTTGAAGGAGGAGGAATAGCTCCGGAATCGTCTAAGGTTGAATTAGAGGCAAAAGTTTGAGTGAAGAGTTCAGCTTTAGAAGAAGGTAAAACAGCAGTTGCGCCGTGGGAAGATACTAAAGGAGGGAAAGAGGAAGAAGCAAAGTTAGAGTTGACATTTTTTGCAAAATGCCAGAAAGAATGTAAAGAAGAGGAACCAGAAAGATTATTACATTTTCTACGGAGAAAAGAGTTTTTAGTGTTACAAAGGATAGATTTTGCACGATTCCAGGAAGAAACATAAATTGCGTGAGTTTCTGGGGTTTGAAAACGATGAATCCCTGAAGGCAACATCCCTGCTGCGGATAGCCCGAGTACAAGCAGAGTTAAACCAAGATTTGTTAGGTTTAGTAGAAAGGAAAGAAAATGGAATGTACGCCTCCATGCCAGAGAGAATCACCTCGGTAATGCGTTCTTCACACTCCGAGGAACCCCTCCCACGGAAGCAATAAAATCATTCATATATATATATATATATATATATATATATATATATATATATATATATATATATATATATATATATATATATATATATATATATATATATATATATATATATATATATATATATATATCCTCTAGTGGGTAAAAGCCAGAAGCTTACTAATTTCCACCAAAATTTGGGAAATACCGGAAATCTAGTAAAGTTAAAAACCGACATGTCCCATTACACGGCGTTTGAAGGCGTGTAAATCAAATGAAGTTTGGAAAACAGATAAACCAGTAAAGTACATGTAAGATTGAGCATAGCGGTTAAGTCTGAGATCAGAGAGTTGGACAGAGAAAGGATGAGACTGTGTAGAAAAGCGTGTAGCGCGATCCCTTCAAAATTCATTAGGTATACGACTGGAGAGTTTAAAAAAAAGCTTAGTACATTGTAATAGCGATAGTATAAAGGGTGCCGAAACAGTTCCACTGGCAGAGAGTGACTGGAGAGAATTCGTGAGGGCGAAAGAGTTGATAAGACGAAAACCCCTAGACTCTACCTTTTCAAGGAGAGCTGTATGAGTGGAACCACCCCAGATGTGTAAGGCGTACTCCATACAGGGGCGAATAACGCCCTTATACAGAGCAAGCAATTGGGGTTTCGAGAGAAAATTAAGAAGGCCCCTCAGAACACCCAACCTCTTAGAAGCTTGTTTAGAAACCGAATAATGTGAACACGAGAAAAAGAAACCTCGAGAATATTAAGGACAGAGGAGGTTTGAGCTGTTTGTTTTCGAAGATGTCATAGTTGTTTGGAAGGTTGTTTCGAGTTAAAAGATTAAGGAACTGAGTTTTTGAAACATTGAAAACGACCATGTTTTCTCTGCCCCAATTTGAAATACGGGAAAGATCAGAGGTTAGTTTCTCCAAGGCTACCTTCCTTTCGTCAATTAACTACTGTTGGGAAAGGTATCCGTCAAACTGAAAATAGGTAATGAAGGGTGGAGTTATTGGCATATGAGTGGATTGGTATGAAGTAATAGAGAGAAGGTCATTAATGAAAAGCAGAAAAAAACGTTAGAGATAGAATAGATCCTTGAGGAACACCACTGTTAATAGGTTTCTGTAGAAGGACCGGAAAGGAAATCCGGGAGAAAGTAGGTTCCGAAAGAGGGAAGATTGGAAATCAAAGCTTTGTGCCAGACTCTGTCGAAAGGTTCTAATATAATCAGCTCGCCAGTATAAGATTCACCGATATATCGAAGAGTGAAGGACCAAGAATAAGACAAAAGGGAAAGAACACCACCAATTAGGCATTTTTTAAGAAAGCCATACTGGCGATCAGAGATAAGATTAGAAAAATTGAGATGTTTCCAAATCTTTCTGATAAGGATAGATTCGGAAACTTTAGTAAGAATGAAAGTTAAATAAATGGGACTGTAGTTAGAGGATATAGAAGGGTCCTCCTTTATCGGAAAAGACTGAATGATCGCACTTTTCTAGCAAGAACTGAAGGTAGAAGTAGATAGACAAAGATGAAATAGTTGTATAACGCCTTGTTGATTTCTTGATGGTGGAGAAAAACACTTGGATGTTTCACAATTTTATTAGGCGTTATAAACTTAAGTTTCTGAATTTATTAATTACGAATGATATGGAGAGCAAAGATAGTATGCGGCTTGTTGTTGACACAGTCAAGGGAGCAGAGAGCAAGGCAAGGGGAAAGAGTCTTCCGTTTGGCTTGCTCGTCTCGATCAACTGCTAGAAACCGCCGGATTGTTTATTATGTGATATTTAAGAATTTAAGATATTTGGTTATGCCAGAGTTTAGCTCGTCCAAGTCGCCACACCACTACCCCCGCCCCAGACCGGAGGTACTTAAAGCTAACTTAAAACTAAAGGCGGGACTCAATGGCGAGGAGAGTGCGGATACAGAGAGGGGAGGCCGGGGAAGCAGTCCAGCGGCTCGACGAACAAAACACTGCCACAAGCAAAAAAAATAAAAAAAGGAACATTTTATATTACAGAAAAAAATATATATAAGGCAATGAATTATCATAATTATTATTATTTGTTGCACAAAAAATAATCATTATTATTATAATCACAATATTAAGAGTATTATTCACACTATTAAAATATAAGACACTGTAGGCTGAAGGTTGCGAAGTCGGCTGTAAAGTTTTAAACATATTGCTTGAGCGTGGAACAGCGCGGATGCACGATGGAACGACCCTAGAGATGCCGAAGCCGAAAACGATGGAAAGACTGCAGACGCATCAATTTCAATTGTCGTCGGTGAATTCTGAAAGCCATCTTGAAATGAAGCCGCCTGTGGCTCTTGAAATGAAACGATGGTCTAGATTCTTGCAAGCGGTAAAGACCTCTCCAAAATAAATGATGTGTAATAAGGAGGCAAGATGGCGACAAACGTACCGGCTTTTGAGGTAGAAGGCTAGGTAAGGTAATCACTATAGCTTAAATCACAATATGAAAAGACTCCGGGTTCACCAATTATAACGCTTTGTTGATTTCTTGATGGTAGAGAAAAACACTTGGATGTTTCACAATTTTATTAGGCGTTATAAACTTAAGTTTTTGAATTTATTAATTACGAATGATATGGAGAGCAAAGATAGTATGCGGCTTGTTGTTGACACAGTCAAGGGAGCAGAGAGCAAGGCAAGGGGAAAGAGTCTTCCGTTTGGCTTGCTCGTCTCGATCAACTGCTAGAAACCGCCGGATTGTTTATTATGTGATATTTAAGAATTTAAGATATTTGGTTATGCCAGAGTTTAGCTCGTCCAAGTCGCCACAGTTGATCAAGGCTGAATGCAAGCACAGAAACACAAGTTTTAAGAATCAAAGAAAAGATACCATCAGGACCTTACGGCCTCTTATTGTTAAGCTCAGAGAGGGCAGAAATGACGTAATTAGAAGTAATTTCAATTTTAGGCATTAATTAATTTTAGGTGAGGTGGTTGAAGAAGTAGGAATAGCTTTGGAATCGTCTGATGTTAAATAAGAAGAGCAGGTTTGAGGAAGAGTTCAGCTTTAGTTGATGGCAAAACTACAGTTGTGCTGTCAGAAGATACTAGAGGAGGGATAAAGGAAAAAGAAAAATTAGAATTGGCATTTTTTGCAAAATTCTAGAAAGGGTGTGAGGAAGAGGAACCGGAAATATTATTGCATTTACGACGGAGGAATGAGTTTTTGGCGTTATTGAGAACAGATTTTGCACGATTCCGGGATAAAATATAAGTTGCATGAGTTTCTGTAGTTTGAGGACGACGGTAATCCCTAAAAGGCAGCATTCCTGCAGCGGATATCACGAGGACAAGCAGTTCTAAACTAATATTTGTTAGACTTAGTTGATGGGGAAAGAATATTTAAGGTACGCCTCCATGCCACAGAGAATCACCTCGGTTATGAGCTCTACATATTCCTCAAAAGGAAACAGTAATCATTTCATGGGAAATCTGAAAAGTACAACCGCAAGTCAGACCAGCTAGTGGCACCGACATTGCAAAATGTCTCCTTGCCGAAGGGGGGGGAGCTGTTCT
>SEYY01020614.1:0-2500 GCA_009176605.1 Armadillidium nasatum | reverse complement strand
TTTTGAAAGGTCATTCTACTTCCACTTTCAATATTTATTTATATTATTAACATTATCTGAGAAAAAATTTTGGATATAGGTTTAGTTAATTAAAAAAGAAATTTTTTTTAATTTTTCTAAAGATATAAATTTATAAAAACTAATCAATAAAAGATTTTTTATTAGAGAGAGAGAGAGAGAGAGAGAGAGAGAGAGAGAGAGAGAGAGAGAGAGAGAGAGAGAGAGAGAGAGAGAGAGAGAGAGAGAGAGAGAGAGAGAGAGAGAGAGAGAGAGAGAGAGAGAGAGAGAGAGAGAGAGAGAGAGAGAGAGAGAGAGAGAGAGAGAGAGAGAGAGAGAGAGAGAGAGAGAGAGAGAGAGAGAGAGAGAGATTATTCCTGAAATACCGAAACGTTAATATTATTGATACCTTTGAAGGATCTGTGCAAGTGTGTGTTCTGGGGTTGAATGCTTCTCCATGACATGACCTTCTGTATGGAGTCAATGACCCAAACTCATCAGGAACACATTCAAAATAATAGCCACAGTCGGAAGGATCCTCGAATCGACCTTCTTTTTTGCACTCAAACCTTTATATATATATATATATATATATATATATATATATATATATATATATATATATATATATATATATATATATATATATATATATATATATATATATATATATATATATATATATATATATATATATATATATATATATATATATATTAATGATAATGAAATTGAAATATTTTTAGTGATTCTCTGTAAATAGCTCTGCCATTGCAATTGCAATTTTTTACTTCCTTACATAGATTAAAATCTATACTTGTAATATAGACATACAATGATAGAAATAATATTTAATATTAAAATCATTAAAATCCAAAGTAAATAATCGAAATTACTTACGAAAAATATTATAAAATATTGGAAGAAAAAAAAAAGAAAAAGGAAAAAATAATATTAATAAGTAAAATAAGTAATTTAAATATTATTAAAAAAAAAAAATTAAATAAATTTTTTGGAGAACAAATTCGATTTTACTTACGTTCCATCTATCAAAGTGTTTCCTGTCACCTGTACAGGAATATATATATATATATATATATATATATATATATATATATATATATATATATATATATATATATATATATATATATATATATATATATATATATATATATATATATATTAAAAAATATTTAAATAATATATTCCTTAATATATTAAATAATAGTAATAATAATATAATTAATTTAATAAAAAATAATAATAATAATAATAATAATAATAATAATAATAATAATAATAATAATAATAATAATAATAATAATAATAATAATTTAAAAGTAATTATAAATAATTAATAAGTAATAAAATAATAATAATAAATAATAATAATAATATTAGTATTAATTATAATAGAAATTTTAACAATAAATGAATTAATAACAAAAATAACTTCCAAGATTACTATATGAATATAGTTAACAGTACTATTGTTTATTTTTCTTACTACTAATACCCCATAACTATTAATTCAGTTTATTACTATCACTACTATAATAATATTAGTAATAATAATAATAATAAACATTTTTTGGGAAAATAATATATAATAATAATAATAATAATAATAATAATAATAATAATAATAATAATAATAATAATAATAATAATAATAATAATAATAATAATAATAATATTAATAATAATATAATTATAATATATAATAATTAATAATAATAATAATAATAATAATAATAATAATAATAATAATAATAATAATAATAATAATAATAATAATAATAATAATAATAATAATAATAATAATAATAATAATATTTTGAAGAAAAAAACTTTTTCTTTTTTCTATTTCAGAATATTTATTTCTTAAAATTTCATGAAAATAAATAGAAAAATGTTTACTCTACCTTTTTAGGATGAAATTCCTTCCAGTTAGTAAGATAAAAGGAAGGATATAACATTTACAAATATGGGGATAAGGAGGAGTATTTAGTAGTATAGTAAGAGGAGTATTCCTAATATAGAGATAATGAGAGTATAAAGGGCTTTCTATAATGTGGATGAAGGAGAGGATATAATGTTTATTGAAATGGGGATAAGAGTAGGATATAACGTTTCCGGTATAGAGATAGGGATGTATATTATTCTTTCTATAATGGGAGGATATAAAGCTTTCAAATATGAGGATAAGATAGAGGATATATGGCTATAGAGACAGTGAGAGGATATACCGCTTTCTAATATGTGGATTAAGGAGAGGATACATTGTTTATTAATATTAGGATAAGAGTAGGATAAAACGTTTCTAGCATAGAGATAAGGATATATATCATTCTTTCTATAATGGGAGGATATAAAGCTTTCAAATATGAGGATATGATAGAGGATATATGGCTTTCCAATAGCGAATAAGGGGAATTATATTATAAGATAAAGGGAGTGGTATAACGTCCTACAATATAGGAAATAAAAAAAAAAAATA
>SEYY01020613.1:185000-186497 GCA_009176605.1 Armadillidium nasatum | reverse complement strand
GGGGTAACATTCTTCAGCAAATTCTTTCTCTTCTCTTTGAACTCTCAGCAATTGTTCCCATTGAGAACAAACAAGCAAACAAAACAATAATATATTATTATATATATATTATATATATATTATATATATATATATATATATATAATTATATATATTTGAAATTTATGTCATAAAAGAAAGAGTTAGAAGGTTAATAGCTACTGTGAAAAATTCTCCTTATAATGTCTAATTATTAAGGTTAAGACAACAATTACCTTGAGGACCTGCAATGTATTAACTATAAAAGTAGAGAAAGGATTAAGAGAGATTTTGAAATTAGGGGTTAATTTATTAATTTTTAAGCCTTAAAATCAACACTATCCAAAAGGAGAAAACGGGGCCCCCCCCCAAATTGATAACAATACTCCACACAAGGGAAAGACCCTTATATAATTGAAAATGCTCAGAAGAAAAAAATTCTCACATGAACAGAACTCCCAGCTTCTTAGAGGCCGCTTTAGCAACTATTGTGATATGTGGTTTCCAAGACAATTTATTATGTTTAGACCAAGAATGGTAATGTTATTTACAGGTGAGGTGGGAGAGAAATCTATTGAATAGGAAACTTAGGTGTTTTTAAGGAGGATATGTGAAGAAGTTGAGCTTTTTAAGAGTTGAATTTCACAAGGTTTTTTTACTCCACCTTGAAATCCTGCCTAGATCGACAAGAATAGAGTCGGAAAGTTGAAGAAGAGAAGCAACTCTAGAAGCAAAAGAGGGAGCAGATTTGAAATGAGTAGATGAATTTAGAGTTGAATCACCAGCATAAGAGCGAGCAGAGTTAGAAATTCATTTGAGAATATCGTTAATGAAAAGTAAGAATAAAGTTGGAGATAAAATAGAACCCTGAGGAACACTACAGTTGACAGGAAAGGAGGAAGAGAAAACTAAACAAGAGTAAGCAAAGAGAAGGTGGAAATCTAAAAGAAGAGATCTTGGAGAATAGCGAAGCATGACTTACCCGGTCAAAAGCGTTGGATATGTCAAGCGTCACCACACCAGACTCCCAAAGTTCCTAAGGACAGAAAGACAATAGATTAGTAAGGTAGGAATATATATCACCTGCTAACCTCGATCGTCGAAAACCATACTGATTATTTGAGAGAAGAGAATAAGACTCCAAATGATCAAGGAAATGAGAGTTGAGGAGAATTTCAAAAATTTTAGAAAGAACACAAGTGAGAGCTATAGGTTGATAGTTGGAAGGGTCAGAGCGGCTACAGTTTTTCGGGATCAGCTGAACATATGCGCGCTTAAATCACTGAGGAAAAGTATTAGTATTAAGGCATAGGTACACTCCCTCAGAAAGCGAAAGGGAATGCCTTCCAGGCCACTGAATTTCCTGACGTTCATAGTTTTCAGGATCCCATGCACCCGATCATGAGTAATCACAGGTTGAGACATGGGACACCTGAGAGGAGAAGGATTAGGAAGAAAGATACCAGGGTCGAGAAAGGT
>SEYY01020613.1:170000-180000 GCA_009176605.1 Armadillidium nasatum | reverse complement strand
ATAACGTTATTTTTTTCATCATTAAGAAAAAATAGTAAAACTTAATTTAAATAAGAAAAAAAAATTCATGGGAAGCAACAAAACTAAAACAAGATTTACTGCTTTAGAATTAATACAAAGAAAATTAAATATTTGCAAATTTCAACTTAAATATTGATTATTTTGAACGTGACTCAACATGACATCAGAATCATAAAGTCTTACAAATAGACTTTTCAATAAGTTGATAGGGCTGGGAAGACCTATCAACTGTTTGTCCCTTCCCACGTGCCTCCAGCATTATTTGAAGGTTGTGGCGACAGGCCTAGCAAGCCGGCTACATAAAAAGAGACACCGCTCAAGAAACCAATGCTACCCCTCGGACAAGACAGAATCAAAGAGATTTGGAGGAGTAGCACCCGACAGGCTCCAGCCTAACGGTTTGGACGGTAATGATGATATATATATATATATATATATATATATATATATATATATATATATATATATATATATATATATATAATATATATATATATATATATATATATATATATATATATATATATATATATATATATATATATATATATATATATATATATATATATATATATATATATATATATATATATATATATATATATATATATATATATATATATATATATATATATATATAATAATATATATAACTTGAGGAATTACAGAAATTGAAACTTTTCTAATTAGCTGCTCCTTTTCTTCTACAATTTATTTTTGTTTTTGTTTTTACTTAGTTGTTTTTTGTCTACTTTTATTCGCAGCATTTTCGTCGAAGTCAAAAACTTTTGATTTTTTTAATCAACGAAATAAAAGAGGGAAAAATTTTCTGTTATGAAACTCTGACGAAAAAATATAATATATATATATATATATATATATATATATATATATATATATATATATATATATATATATATATATATATATATATATATATATATATATATATATATATATATATATATATATATATATATATATATATATATATATATATATATATATATATATATATATATATATATATATATATATATATATATATATATATATATATATATATATATATATAGAGTTTAGAGGCCAGAGTTTACTTTGTATTAAATCCTAGGCTTATCAGTTTGTGGTGCCTCCTTCCTTCCAGCCACTTCTGTATATATATATATATATATATATATATATATATATATATATATATATATATATATATATATATATATATATATATATATATATATATATATATATATATATATATATACGTTGAACTTTTTGATTTTTCTACTGAGAATAAATTTTATCTCATGCCAAAAAAAAGCTATTTTTAGTAGCATCCTTTAGTTAAAATTTTATTATCTCGTTGCTATAATGAAGATGCTGCTAATTCGATTCTCGACTTTTCTTATAATCTCTATAATCACTTTTGTCCTCTCAGATATTACAAAACTTTAGATGGGCTTTCATACGATGTGGCTGTATTAGAAAAGATTTTTAGTAATATTTAAATACAAATTTCCCGTATAACATTTAAGGTGGTTTTGTCTGTTTCCTTTTAATTTCTAACTTTCTATTTTGTGACTCAATACTAATAATTTTCTTAACTTTTTGAAAAGTATGTTTGTCTCACAGATACCAGCAAGGAATATCAAATCTGATCATTCTAACTATAGCCATATCATTCTTACAAATAATTTGCCTAAGTTCTATGGATCCAACTTCAATTCTAATTTCCGTGATCATTTGAATCTCATGCTTTTCTTTCTTGCCCTGTGCACAGCGTTTGTAGCTCGAAGAAAATATACTTTTGTATATCTATGATTTGCTGTCACTTTGCCTTAGGGATTATTAAAATTTTTTGTGATGATGCATGGCATTTCCAAAGATACGAACTTGGAGTAGCAAGTGATATTGCCATTAAAACTTTTTCATTTCTTTTTTTTCTTTCCTTTTACCTACATATAGCTTGTTTCTTTTAAATCTTTATATATAGGCAGTTGCTGGTGAAGTGATTTCATTGTTTAATAGTAATTTTCTTCATAGCTCTCCATTTTATTCTATTCTATTTAATTAATCTTAACAAATTTCTTCTTCTAACAAGTTGCTCGTTTCATATCTGTTTGAAAGAACCATAAATATTTTAAAATAAAATAAGAAAGATTTAATTATAGTTGAGAGAATCTTCTGATAAGTATATTAAGTAAATTTTATATTATTTTAAATAATAACTCATTAATTTTATTTTAGATTAATAATCCCAGTGGTTAATCCCGAATTCCTTGTTGATCAATAACAGTTGTCAAAAATAGTCAAATTGTAGGATAATATCATTATTTAAATTAAAGGTAAAATGTTTGACTTTACAAAGGTGTCACAAGAGTAGTTGAATGCTAGTAATTTTTTCATATATTTCCTATAGATTAAGTCAAAGGATAAAAAAACAAGATAATTGGAATGCAAAAAGTAGTCTTATATTCTTTTTGTCATGCATTCTACACTGCCTAATCAATATGGAAAGTACATCCCTTCAGGTATGAGAACGTTTCTTATACAATTTAGAATAAAGCTTTTTTTAATGTTGCAGTAACTTCATTGAAGAAAATACGTAACTCTCTCAATCTGAATCAAAACTCACAGCTCCTTTAAAAACTGTCTATCATCCCCTCTGATGTTGAGGAAAAATATCTATATTGTTCATAAGTAAATTTGAAAGAGAGAGAGAGAGAGAGAGAGAGAGAGAGAGAGAGAGAGAGAGAGAGAGAGAGAGAGAGAGAGAGAGAGAGAGAGAGAGAGAGATAAGTGTTGGAAAAAGTTTTTGACCTGGAAATATGAAGAAACCTTTTAACAAAGTAGATTTCTATAAATTTATCTAATTTTATTAAGATCAGCAAGAATTGAATTGGAAGGATTAGCTGAACTACAACTTTACAATTGATTCATTAAGAGATCATAGTTAAAATAAATACAGTAATGAAAAATTGAGTTATCAGTAAAGTAATGAATAGGAGGGAAAAACTTAAGCTTTTGAACTGGTTGCAGACTTATTAAAAATATTTAATATTTTAATATTCTGCAACGAAACGCATCAATATATTTTTATTTCAAATTCCCATGGGTACTATCCCACAATCTCCCTCTCTTCAAAGCCATTTCATCATAACACCCCATGAAGGATTCCATAAAATCCATTCCTCGTTCATGTAATTCCTTTTTATGAGAATGGTTCAAGGAGCAAAGAACTTCAAAAAAAGTGACAAATATTTAGATGCAACAATGAAGAAATCCCAAGAGAAACTAAAGAATAAGAGAAAAAGATCTAAAAATGATTTTATGGCTGGTTGCAATGCAAAAGAATATATATATATATATATATATATATTATATATATATATATATATATATAATATATATATATATTATATATATAAAATCATAGGAGGGTGCTTGGAACCCCTACTGGTGCTACATTGGCATTTTGCTGGGGGCTCCTGGGTTACAGGAGCAACCAACCAAGGTCAAGCAACGCCAACATGGGCACAACAACTGTTGCGACAAGTTTAGCAATAATAAGACAGAGAAAAATTTTCCGCACGCCAGGACTCGAAACCACTGACAACAGCGTCGCCGTTAGACAGTGAACACAAGGCTCTACCACTGAGCTACGCCGCCTTCCCAAAAAAAAGAAGGCATAGTAGAATAGTTTTCAAGCACTTATGTTTATCACTGTAGCAAACTCGTCTTATTATGAATCCATAGAAGGGTGGTTTACCCACTGGGGCTACATTGGCATTTTGTTGGGGGCTCCTGGGTTACAGTAGGGGTTCCAAGCACCCTCCTATGGATTTAAATAAGTACCGAGTTGCTACAGTGATTCGAAGCATAAGTGCTTGAAAACTATTCTACTATGCCTTCTTTTTTGGGAAGGCGGCGTAGCTCAGTGGCAGAGCCTTGTGTTCACTGTCTAACGGCGACGCTGTTGTCTGTGGTTTCGATCCTGGCGTGCGGAAAATTTTCTCTGTCTATATATATATATATATATATATATATATAATATATATATATATATATATATATATATATATATATATATATATATATATATATTAGAGGTGGACCGGATATCCGCATCCGCATCCGCAACTGCGGATATCCGCATCATTTTTCCAATATCCGCATCCGCGGATATCCGCAATTGGATATCCGCAACCGCATCCGCATCCGCGGATAGTAAAAAATTATTATACTTCTCTCTGGCAAGAGTGAAAAATGTAGATTGCTTTGCACACCAAACTCAGAGAGTAGTTAAAAATTCCATTATGAGTCAAAAATGTGTATCCGATTTAATAACCAAATGTGGTTTATTGCTTTCATTTCAATCACTCCGTTGTAGCCCAAAATGAGCTGAAGAAAATACAAACAAGATTAAATGTTCGTCCACTTTCTGTCATGCAAGATATTCAAACACGCTGTTATAGTATTTTTCATTTGCTTGAGAGGATGAGCGAAATTAATGAGGCCATTTGCCTTTATGCTTCAAGCAGCAAAAAAATAAAGCCTCTAACAGCTGAAGAAAATGACATTTTAAATAATTGTATTAATATCCTTAAGCCTTTTGAAGAATTAACAAAGACTATAATTTCAGCTGAATCATGTTTGTCAGATGTGATACCACTTGTTTCAACATTGAAAGTTGTGTTAACAAATGTTATTAAGTCTAAGGGAGTTTCAAGGATGACTGAAACATTAATGAAGGAGATGAACGACAGATTTGAAAACCTGGAAAATGATGATGCTTATACAATTGCAACCTTTTTAGATCCTAGGTACAAAACAAAAATTTTTAAACCACTTGTTTCTCAGAATGTTAAAATCAAATTAGGATGCTTATGCGATGAGATATAGAAACAGCTAAAATAACGCCTTTCAAGAAAAAGAAAAAGCTCTCAGATACAAAAGAAACAAAATCTGTTAGCTTAAGCATTGCTAAATCAATGAAAGATCTTCTAGCTTCCAGCAGCGATGAAGAATCACAGTCAGAAGTGTCAAAGGATACAATATCGATTATTAAAATTATCTGAAACTCCCACGTTTGGAGGCAGATAAAGACCAACTGGTTTGGTGGAGAGATAATTGCAAAAGTTTCCCTTTTCTTGCTAGCTGGCAAGGACTTATTTAGCATGTCCTTCAACTAGTGTTGCTAGTGAGCGTCTTTTCAGTGGAGCAGGCCTCATTTACGACGAAAAGCGAACCAAACTTTCACCTGAAAGAGCCCAAAATAACTTACCAAATATTAACTTCAAATGGAATATGTGAAACTGTGAAGTGTGAAGGTAATACTGAATTACTGGATTATATATATATATATATATATATATATATATATATATATATATATATATATATATATATATTATATATAATATATATATTATATATATATATATATATATATATATATATAAATTTTTCCAAATGGGTGGAGGTTGGGGAAAGAGGTTGGTGGGGTGTTCAAGAGTTGGGTCCCCGTCCCACACCCTGGTATAGATTCTGGATATTATATTTAAAATTCCAAGAATCTATGGCAAAAACTCTTAAAAAATTAAACTATCCGCATCCGCATCCGCATTTGCGGATATCCGCAATTGAATATCCGCAACCGCATCCGCATCCGCGATAGTAAAAAATACTATCCGGTCCCACCTCCTAATATATATATATATATATATATATATATATATATATATATATATATATATATATATATATATATATATATTTATATATATATATATATATATTTCAAGTCTGGTGGTCAAAGGCCAGAGGCCTACTGAAATTTCCATCAGAGTTAGGGTGAGAATCGGAAATCTGGTCAAATTAAATGCTGACATGTCCCACGACAAGGCGTTTGAAGGTGTATAAATCATAGGAAGTTGGAAAAATAGATCAAGGGAGTGTGCTTCAGACATTATCAGTAGAACTCATGTAAGAATCAGCATAGCGGTTTATTCTGGAATCATAGAGATGTCCCCCTTCTTCTGCACAGCATGAATGAGTGAACGTTTCCAGAAAGAAGGGAAGGTTGAAGTATAAAGATTGAGACGAAATAGTTTACCAAAGAAGGGAGGAAGCACAAAATTTTAATAACCACATTAGGGAACACCATCACGACCATACGCCTTCTTAGTGTTAAGCTCAGAGAGAGCAGAAGTGTTATCTTTAGAAGAAATTACAATTTTTTGCAAAAAAAGAGTTGCGGAGTTTGAAAGAATGGAACAGCTCTAATCTTTAGAGAAAGGGAAAACAGCAGTTATACAGTCAGAAGATCCTAGAGGAGGGAAAGAGAGAGAAACAAAGTTAAAGTTGACATTTTTTGCAAAATGCCAGAAAGCCAGGAAGAAGAGGAAAAAGAAAGATTATTGCATTTTTTTTATGGAGAAATGTGTTTTTGGTGTTACAGAGAATAAATTTATTACCATTCATTAAGAGAAAGAAGAAACAAGTGATCAAGAAACAAACTATTCAGAAAAAGAACTGCCTACTATGTCAAAAAACTAATCCGAAACCGGCAAAAGTATCTTTTAAAATGATGGAACATCTTTAAAAATATTATTTGATGTTGTGTCCAAGTAAAAGGTTCCCTTGCTATTATTTATGTTGTCTGTATTATTAATAATGAAAGATTCAAATAATTTTCTTGAAATGTTATCTTGAATAATTGCAATTGAAGAAAAATCACTCATGTTTATAAGATGATTCTCAGTAGTTCTGTGGTGTGTTAATGCTGAATCCGATCATCTATTTTGTATATATATATATATATATATATATATATATATATATATATATATATATATATATATATATATATATATATATATATATATATATATATATATATATATATATATATATATATATATATGTTTGAAAATATTCTTTGTTAATTTTAATACTGCGAAAAAGTTACAAACAAATTAAAAAGACTAATTTTGAAATGATTTGAAAAGGATAACTTTTTTTCTTATTTAATTATTTTTAATTATCTAATTAACAAATTGTAATTTGATCTGTTTTTTTTTAAAATAATTCAGTTCTTTTTTTTAATTTTCTTTATATATATTTATATATATATATATATATATATATATATATATATATATATATATATATATATATATATATATATATATATATATATATATATATATATATATATAATATAGATAATACTATAACCGTGTAAAATTTTAGACAGGAAATAAAAACAAAAATTAAAATTGGAAGCTTTCGAAGGGATAGCCACCCTTCCACTTTCAGGCTCTAGTTTATTATAATATAGAATAATAAACTAGAGCCTGAAAGAGGAAGGGTGGCTATCCCTTCGAAAGCTTGCTCCAATTTTATTTTTTGTTTTTATTTCCTGTGGGGTGTTATACTGATATATATATATATATATATATATATATATATATATATATATATATATATATATATATATATATATAATATATATATATATATATATATATATATATATATATATATATATATATATATATATATATATATATATATAGGGATGGAGCGATACCAAAATTTTAACCGATACCGATAACCGATATATTAAAAATATATAATAAATACCGATACCGATATGATACCAAAAATATGCCGATATTTTATATATTATACGATACTTTACTTTATAAAAAATTTGCCGATACGATACCGATATATCAAAAATATGCCGATACTTGCCAATATCGATACCGATCCGATACTTCATCCTATATATATATATATATATATATATATATATATATATATATATATATATATATATATATATATATATATATATATATATATATATATATATATATATATATATATAATGCATTTTAAAGTCTGTTATATCTCTCGCAGACTATTTTTTTATTGAAAATTAATGTCTACTATTGGACTCGAACAGCAACCTTTAAGATGGATAGTCTTGCGCATTGACCTCTAGCTATGACGGTTCAGAAGGAAATCGAATTGGAACTGCTCATGCTCTACAGCCTTGACGTCAATCCCTAAAACCTCCCCGTCTTCAACTCAAGCAAAGGGTAACGAGGTCAAGATCGAATCCCTCACTCGCAGACAGTTATAAAATACATTTTAAAGACTTCTATAACTCTCACCGACTATTTTGAAATAGAAAATTAACGTCTGCAATTGGACTCGAACCAGCAACCTTTAAGACTTTAGGATAGTAAGTCTTGAGCATTGACCATTAGACTATAACGATTCAAAAGGAAATCGCACTGGAAAAGCTCTTGATTTGAAGTCATGACGTCAATCCCATAGGACCTCCCCGACCGCAACTCAAACAAAGGGATACTAGGTCAAAGGCCAAATCCCTCACTCTCAGACTGTTTTAAAGTCTGATATATATATATATATATATATATATATATATATATATATATATATATATATATATATATATATATATATATATATATATATATATATATATATATATATATATATATATATATATATATATATATATATATATATGTATATCTGCTCCCTCGAAAGCCTTAGTCTGTAAGCAGGATAACCATACGTCTCCATATCGGTATGTCCTGCACCGACGAGTTTCCGAGGCTTATCCCAGAGTTTCACGGGCAAATTCAATTTCAGGCAGCGGCTTGCTAAGCCTGTCCTGCCCTACAAATCGCAATGCACAATATCAAGCATGCAAACAAGGTCCATTATAATGCATTATATATATATATATATATATATATATATATATATATATATATATATATATATATATATATATATATATATATATATATATATATATATATATATATATATATATATATATATAATATATATATATATATATATATATATATATATATATATATATATATATATATATATATATATATATATATATATATATATATATATATATATATATATATATATATATATATATATATATATATATATATATATATATATATATATATATATAATATATATATATATATATATATATATATATATATATATATATATATATATATATATATATATATATAATATATATATATATATATATATATATATATATATATATATATATATATATTATATATATATATATATATATATATATATATATATATATATATATATATATATATATATATATATATATATATATATATATATATATATATATATATATATATATATGCGTTCGTGTGTGTGTGACTTGATGCTCAAAGTTGTTCCAAAAATAGATTTAAAAATTTATTTTTATTGGAAATCCGTCTTAGATTATATTTTCCCTTTATGCTAAAATTAACATTGAAAAGCGAAATTGACAGAAAATTAATTTCCAAAAATTACATTTTATATTTTTGATTTTTAAATATTTTTGAATTTTATCAATTTTATGTTTTATCTTGAATTTTTTTTTATTTATATATATATATATATATATATATATATATATATATATATATATATATATATATATATATATATATATATATATATATATATATATATATATATATATATATATATATATATATATATATATATATATATATATATATATATATATATATATATATATATATATATATATATATATATATATATATATATATATATATATATATATATATATATATATATATATATATATATATATATATATTAAATATTAAAATTGAAATTGTATTTTTTAGTTTTCAATAGTAACAATTATTTTGCAGTACAACAACTATTTTTATTACTATTTCGATAGTTATCGAGTCTATGAAAAAGATTTTTGTATATTTTATTGAGAAGAGGGTTAAACAACTAATAAAAATAGAAATTAAAAAAAAACTTTAAAACAAGACAGTTTGTATGTAGGAGTAAAACAAGACAGTTTGTTTGTAGAAGTAAAACAAGA
>SEYY01020613.1:162500-165000 GCA_009176605.1 Armadillidium nasatum | reverse complement strand
ACCAGAAATAGAAGTAAATGAAATTGAGTGTTCTACAACAGCAGGAAGGAAATTGACTATGTCATTTACAATTTTAAAATTCAAATCACAGCAAGGGGTTTACAGAAGACAAAAGTCCAAGGGATGATGAGGACAATATTCCCAATAATTTTTATTCTCAAATATCTAATGAATTCGAAGAAGATACCTAACTAGCTTTATAGAAAAAGAGCCAGAAATAAAGGACTTCCTTTTGATTTACTCAGAAACATGGAAACGGAAAGGAAAAGAATGAAGAGTAAATATTTTGTTGCAAAAGAATTAGAAACGGCTGAATATGAAAGTGCTTTTAAAATTTAATTTACAAAACTGAGGAAACAGTTTTATTATCCTGAAAATCCAGATATAGATGCCATTTACACAAACATAATCCGAGGTGTTTTGATTCGTCTACAAAGTTCACTTTCTAAACGAAGTCGCATAGTTTAATTCCGATTTGTTACTGATTTCTCAAAAATTTCATAGAGATTATCACTTCTGAGTCAATTCTAGAATGAAGAGATAAATAATAATTTTTTTTACTATTTTTTAAAATATAATAATTTGTTGCAGTTATAGAGTAGAGGAAGAAACCCAATGATGGGCATAATAACCCCAAGCAAGTGACGAAATAACCCCGCCCCATCCAGTAATTTTAACTACTTTGACCATTTCAATAATTTTTAAAAATTACGAAATAACCCCGCCCCACCCCGCCCCGTCCAGTAATTTTAACTACTTTGACCATTTCAATAATTTTTAAAAAATTTCTATTTTCAATTATTATTAATTAATTTAAAAATTTTTTTTATTAGAACTTGAATAAATTAATATGTTTTGTATTCATATAAAGTATTATTTCATTTCACCTAATGCCTTTAAATTCAGTTATAAATAAAAATTCTTTACTATGGCGAATTGGCCCACCTTTAACCTATATATATATATATATATATATATATATATATATATATATATATATATATATATATATATATATATATATATATATATATATATATATATATATATATATATATAATATATATATATATATATATATATATATATATATATATATATATATATATATATATATATATATAGTAATATATAATTATATTATATTTATATTAATAATACTATATATATATATATATATATATAATATATATATATATATATATATATATATATATATATATATATATATATATATATATATATATATATATATATATATATATATATATATATATATATATATATATATATATATATATATATATATATATATATATATATATATATATATATATATATATATATATATATATATATATATATATATATATATATATATATATATATATATATTATACATTACACCATATCTCGCATCATGCAGGGTGGTGTCGACTGCAGAAAAGAAAATTCCTGCAATCGTACTTGGGAAGAGATAAAAAAAACTGGTTAGAAGGGTTCCTTGCCTCTAGAGCCATGCGAACAAGTATTCTTCACCTAAACCAAACTCGTGTTTTGAATTTTATATTCCTAATACTAATGTTTAATTTTCCATCAAACCGAAAGTATTTTATCTGAAAGTTTATATATATGACGCCAGAGATTTTGGAAAATACTTTAATTGAGATTCATTTAATTTTGTTTTTTGAAAACATTTTAAAGTAAAATCATATTTTAAAGTAAATCTGTTATTGTTTTTAAGTTTTCGGATAATAATTTTCTTTTTAATACAATTCAAAAATTGTGATGGTTGCTACGACTTTCCTTCTCTTTTCTTCTCTTCTCTCTTCATATATATATATATATATATATATATATATATATATATATATATATATATATATATATATATATATATATATATATATATATATATATATATATATATATATATATATATATATATATATATATATATATATATATATATATATATATATATATATATATATATATATATATATATATATATATAACTCAAATCCTCCATCTCTCTACTCGACACATTCTTCCACACAACTACGATATCTTCTTCGAAAACACACAACTCAAACCTTCATCTGTCCTTAATATTCTTGGTGTTTCTATTTCTCGTGACCCTTCTTGGAAAGATCACATTATTTCTCTCACTAAACAAGCTTCTAAGAGGTTAGGTGTTCTGAAGCGCCTTCAGTATTTTTTCAATACACCCCAGTTGCTTGCTCTGTATAGGGGTGTTGTTCTTCCTTGTATGGAGTAGGCGTCACACATCTGGGGTGGTTCTACTCATGCAGCTATCTTTGAGAAGATGGAGTCTAGGGCTTTTCGTTTTATCAACTCTCCTGCTCTTACTAATTCTCTCCAGTCTCTTTCTGCCCGTCGAACTTTTGCGTCACTCTCTCTATACTATCGCTATTACAATGGACACTGCTCTTCTGAACTCTCTCGTCGCATACCTCCTCCACTGAGAAGTGCTTGT
>SEYY01020613.1:147500-157500 GCA_009176605.1 Armadillidium nasatum | reverse complement strand
TTGAGTGTATAATAATATAATAATAATATATATATATATATATATATATATATATATATATATATATATATATATATATATATATATATATATATATATATATATATATATATATATATATATATATATAAAGGGAGAAAGTAACTAAATGGTCTTTTATACATAAACGATTGGTATAAAGTGTCAGCAATAAATTTTATTAATAGTAAACAATAATATCTTTCATGACCTATTAATACTACCAACTATTTTCCTGTACTAAACATGTTACTTTAATAACTTATTATTATTATTATTATTATTATTATTATTATTATTATTATTATTATTATTATTATTATTATTATTATTATTATTATTATATTATTATTATTATTATTATTTATTATCATTATTATTATTATTATTATTATTATTATTATTATTATTATTATTATTATTATTATTATTATTATTATTATTATTATTATTATTAACTATTATTTTTACTATTAAAATTATTATTATTATTATAATTATTATTTCAGGTGATAATCACCATTTTTTTTATTTCAATTATTGTTATGAATATTGTTAAACTCTATTTTCATAATGATTGACAAATTTTGTATTAATTTAATTTTCAATTTCAATATTTTATTCAGAGTTATAATTACAGGTTATACAGTGTTTCAGTAGGTCCTACTCTACTAGATGCAATATTTATAATTAGTTATACATTTCTCTGAAAAGGGGCTTCTAAGGGGAAGCACATTGGTTTCCATTGAGCCCCAAAGTTTAGTAGATAAATAGTACATCAATATAATTTAATAACCATTAATATACAGATATGATGAATAAATATAATGAGCAATAATGAATATAGTAATAGCAATAATAATAATAGTAATAATAAAAATTAATAACAATAGTACTCATAATAATATAAATTAATGACAATAGTAGTTATAATATTAGCTAATAATGAGAACAATAATGAATTAACGACAACAAGAACAATAACAATAGTAATAATAATAGTAATAATAATAATAGTAGTAATAAGAATAATTGTAATTGTAATTATAATATATACCATCTTCAGTAGTAATACTAGAAAATAGCACGCGATCAAAGCACGAATTATTATCAGTATATATTATTATTTCAGTTTTGTATTAATTTATAGTAATTATATTATAATTGATATTAATTTATACTTTTTGCTTGTATAAATTCTGTAAATGAAAAATGAATAACGTTACAGATTAAAAATTATTGTAATTTTTATTATTGCTATTATTATTATTATTATTTTTAATTTTATTATTATTATTATTATTATTATTATTATTATTATTATTTATTATTATTATTATTATTATTATTATTATTATTATTATTGTTATTTTATTTTTTTATCATTATTATTATTTATTTATATATTGATTATTATTATTATTAATATTATTATTATTATTAATATTATTATTATTATTATTTATATTACTATTATTTTTACTATTATAGTAATATTAAAATTATTGATATTATTATTATTATTATTTTTGTTTTATTATAATTTTAACTGTTATTTTTATTCTTAATAGTAATATATAATAATAATAATAATAATAATAATAATTATTATTATTATTATTATTTTTATTATTATTTTTATTATTATTATTAGTATTATTGTTACTATTACTCTTATTATTGTTTTTATTGTTTTAATTATTATTATTATTATTATCATTGATTATTATTATTATTATTATTATTATTATTATTATTATTATTATTATTATTATTATTATTATTATTATTATTATTATTATTATTATTGTTATTATTATTGGTTATCATCATTATCATTATTATTATTTTTAATAATATTCAATTATTATTCAATTATTATTATGTTTGCTTTTATTTTTAATTATTTTTATTGTTAATTCAATTATTGTCATTTCTGTTTTTCTTATTTAATATTATTATTGTAATTATTATTTTTATTCTCGTTATTATTATTTTTACGTAATTATCATTAATTTTGTTCTTCAAACCATATTAATTATTATAATTTCTATTATTATTATTATTATTATTATTATTATTATTATTATTATTATTATTATTATTATTATTATTATTATTATTATTATTATTATTTTGTATAATTATCATTATTTTTTATAATTACAATTATTATTTTTATCATTAAATGATAATCGTTATTTTTGTTCTTAAAATCATATTAATTATTAAAATTTCCATTATTATTATTATTATTATTATAATTAGCAGTAGTAGTAGCATTTTCAATATTTTTATTATTAAGCATATGAAAAAGAAAAAAAAATGTGCTGAAATGAACTTTTCCCAATTATTCCTGATTGAAAAATATTTCTCTCGTCAAACTTTATTCCCTCGCTGAATATTTTCCAAAATTGAGAAGTTATTGAAATGTTAAATCAATGGTGTTTTATCGGCTTATTTGGTGGTCGGAACACTTTTATTTTATACCTGTTTAAAATTATGTTGCAAAAAGAAATTGAAAAAGCAATTTTTAAATTTTAAAATTAATTTTTTTGAAAGAGAAAATTTGTTGCTTTTTTTTAAATAGCTTTAGATGTTTTTTTCTTCCTTTTGGTTTTAGCAAAGCGATATTGCATTCATTATATTAGGTAAATGGATCATTTAAGGTTGTTTCTAGGCACTTTGCAATATCCCCAAAAGGAAAAGATAAAACATGCTTGCAATTCCTAACGGGCTCATTTTGCCAATATAAATTTGGAAGATGCTAAACAGTTAAGAACAGTTGTTATTAATATTACTTCTGTTACTCTTTTTTATATTTCTCACTATTTGCATATTTGCTAATATTTTAGTACTATTATATATATATATATATATATATATATATATATATATATATATATATATATATATATATATATATATATATATATATATATACCTACAACCTTTCCCATAATCATGGGGTGGTGTCTACCGTACTCCACATCCATTCAAATACTCACCCCTTCACCAATCTTTTCCATTCATTTCTATCCTCAGTCAACCGCACACTCTCCTCCCAATTCAACCCTCTATCCCTTAGCAACTACTTGACACTACTCATCCAACTTCCCCTCGGTCTCATATCTCACATCCTCCTCTTTTGAAACAAACACCTTTTTAGCCATTGTCTCTTCATTCATCCTACAAACATGTCCAAACCATTTCGGCATACTTTGTTCAGCTATTACAACCATACCCTTTCTCCATTAACACGTTTCCTTTATTCTAACATTCCTGACTCTATCCCTTCTACCAACATGACAAACCGCTTACAGATCTTTTATTTCGAAAGCTTCTATATTTTTTTCTCTTCCTCTTGTTTAACCTCCGTACTTCGCTCCATACATAACCGCCGATATACAGCATTCTTACCTTCCCCTACTCCTAATATTCCTCAAACCACCCAACACCTTCTCCCCTTCTCTTATTCTGTGTGCAATTGAATACCCTAAATTTACGTCCATTTCCATATATATATTACTACATATATATATATATATATATATATATATATATATATATATATATATATATATATATATATATATATATATATATATATATATATATATATATATATATATATATATATATATATATATATATATATATATATATATATATATATATATATATATATATATATATATATATATATATATATATATATATATATATATATATATATATATATATATATATATATATATATATATATATATATATATATATATATATATATATATATATATATATATATATATATATATATATATATATATATATATATATATATATATATATATATATATATATATATATATATATATATATATATATATATATATATATATATTTTTTTTTTTTTTTTTTTTTTTTTTTTTTTTTTTTTTTTTTTTTTTTTTTTATTATTATTATATTATTTTATTATTATTATTATTATTATTATATTATTATTATTATTATTATTATTATTATTATTATTATTATTATTATTATTATTATTATTATTATTATTATTATTATTATTATTATTATTATTATTATTATTATTATTATTATTATCATTATCATTATTAATTATTAATATTATTATTAAATAAAATAATTAAATAAAAAAAAAAAAATTTTTTATTTTTTATTATTTTTTTTTATATTTTTTTTTTTAATTTTTTTAAAGGTAGGAAATTAATTTTTTTTGTTGTAATTAATATATAAATTTTTACTCATTTCTGATGGTAAAGTTGTTGTTGCTATTTTTGTTGTTATTATTGTTGTTGTTGTTTTTAGTATTGTTGTTATTTTTTTATTGTTATTGTTGTTTTAATGCATGTTGTTGTTGCTGTAGTATTTGTTGTTGAAATTACTGTTATTGTTGTTATTCTTAGTGTTGTTGTTGCTATTAGTAGTTGCTGTTATTGCAATTGAAATTTTCATCGCTGTTGTCTGCAATTATTACTGTTGTTGTTATTGTTCTTGTTACTATTTTTTGTTATTATTATTGTTATTGGTATTGTTATATATTTTTATTATGGTTATTATAATATTTATTTTTTTAAATATTTTTCTTTTAATATTATTATGGTTGCTATCATCATTATTGATATTACTAATGCTATTATCATTATTATTATTATTATTATTATTATTATTATTATTATTATTATTATTATTATTATTATTATTATTATTATTATTATTATTATTATTATTATTATTATTATTATTATTATTATTATTATTATTATTATTATTAAGATTAATATTATTATCATTATTATTATATATTATTATTATTATTATTATTATTATTATTATTATTATTATTATTATTATTGTTATCATTAACTATTACTACTGTTATTGTTATTATTATTATATTATTATTATTATTATTATTATTATTATTATTATTATTATTATTATTATTATTATTATTATATTTTAATTATTATTATTATTATTATTATTATTATTATTATTATTATTATTATTATTATTATTATTATTATTATTATTATTATTATTATTATTATTATTATTATTATTATTATTATATTATTATTATTATTATATTATTATTATTATCGTTATATATTATTATTATTATTATTATTATTATTATTATTATTATTATTATTATTATTATTATTATTATTATTATTATTATTATTATTATTATAATATTTAAAGTGTTTCAGAACTAATTTATTTATTTTTTTATTTTATTATTTTTTGTGTTTTAAAATTAAAAATCAATTTTTATTCTTATTAAATACGTTGTTGCTTCTGCTGCTTCTGTCATAGGAATGATATATTGCAAATTAATAGACCATCAAGTGAGTTGGAAACAAAGGAATTTACGACCAGAACAATTTGTTTAAATTATTTTGTCTTTTAGGAGCGCTTAAATGTGCGGAGTTTAATGAGAGCAGTTCATAAACGAAAAAATATTGCAGCATTAAAAAGCTTAGCTTTAAAATGAAGCTATTGTATATATATATATATATATATATATATATATATATATATATATATATATATATATATATATATATATATATATATATATATATATATATATATATATATATATATATATATATATATATATATATATATATATATATATATATATATATATATATATATATATATATATATATATATATATATATATATATATATATATATATATATATATATATATATATATATATATATACTCCGGTTGCAAGGGTCGGAGACCTGCCAATTTTCATCGGAGTTGGGAAATATTATCCTGGTCGCTAGATGCCAACATGTCCGGATACACAGAGTTTGAAAGTGTGCGAGTCAAAGAAATTTGAGAAAACAGACAGAGGGAGTATGATCCAGAATTTATCAATAGAGTATATGTAAAATTGAACTTTGCGGTTAAATCTATGGTATGAGAATTGGACCGTGAAAGGATGGTAATGTTTTGATAGGCATGTCTTAAGAAACTCATGAAGGAGGTATGCGACGAGAACGTTCAGAAGAGCAGTATCCTTTTGCAATAGCGATAGTGTATAGAGACTGACTCAACAATTCGAAAGGCAGAAAGAGATTGGAGAGAGTTAGTCAGAAGAGGAGAGTTGATGAGACGAGAAGCTATAGATTCCACCTTCTCAAGTAGAGATGTATGAGTGCAACCACCCCATATGTGTGAAGCATACTCCATACAGGGACGAATAACACCCCTTTAGGGAGCAGGAAACAGGGGTGGCGTGAGCAAATTGCGAAGGTGCCTTGAAGCACCAAGCCTCCTAGAAGCTTGATTTGAATGAGATGTAATGTAAACTTTCCAAGAAAGATCACGAGGAAAAAGATACATAGAGAATATTAAAAACAGATGAAGGTTTGAGTTATTTGTTTTCAAAGAAGATATCACAGTTGTGTAGAAGATTGTCTCGAGTGGAGAGATGGAGGAACTGAGTTTTTGAGGAATTGAAACAACCTTTATATCTCTACCCCAATTTGAAATACGTGAAAGATCAGGGGCTAGTTGCTCCAAGAGACCCTCCTTGAGTCTATTAACTGCTGTTCAGAGGACGTCTTTCAAACTGAAAGGTGTAATGATTGGTAGAGTCACCAGCATAGAGGTGGATTGGAGATGAAGTATTAGAGATAAGGTCATTAATGAAATGTAGAAAAATTTATGTTTTTAAATTTAGCTCCTTAATTTTAGCATCTAAAAATGAGAAGATATTATGAAACATTTCATTCAACCCTTGCAAGATGACCTTTTGGAAAAATTGGTGATTATCAGCATTTTTACCAAATATATATATTATATAGTCGATTTCTTTTACAACTTAATTTCAAATTGACGTTCTCATATAAAATATATTTTGGGTGCCTCGAAGCCGCATATCAGTTCATAAATCTGTTAAAAAATATATATGTTGGATGTGTATTATAGGAATCATGTTTTCGAAAATGCTGGACAACTGCTGGCATATGAAGGGTTTAACTTCTAAAATTTTGTTAAAAATTGTGCATTTAATGCAGGATTATATTTTTGGTTACGTCATATATAATAATAATTAATAGATATTATAATAATAATAATAATAATAATAATAATAATAATAATAATAATAATAATAATAATAATAATAATAATAATAATAATAATAGTAATAATAATAATAATAATAATAGTAATAATAATAATAATAATAATAATAATAATAATAATAATAATAATAATAATAATAATAATAATAATAATAATAACGTAGAAAATGCATGATGATATTTTTTTTTTTTTTATTTTTTTTTTTTTAACAATTCGAATTTTCAAAACTTTTTTTAATACAAACAAAAATTTCCAATTGTATAAATGCAAAATCGAGAGCGTGAAACAATTTCCGAAAACACATTCATTGTTACGATTTTGTTGATTAAAAGTTTGAAGAGAAACTCAGAGAATGAGAACAACAAAAGATCATAAGACTGATCGTAATTGTTTAAAGAGAACTTCAATTCTCATCGTTAAAGTATGTAATTTAATCCTACTAAATGAAAGGAAGTTCATTCAGCAATATATATGTATATGGATAAGCACACACACCCACACATATATATATATATATATATATATATATATATATATATATATATATATATATATATATATATATATATATATATATATATATATATATATCTGGATTCTGAGAGTTGGACAGAGAAAGAATGAGACTGAGGAGAAAGGCGTGTAGCAAAGAGCTCTTCTCAATGGAAAAAGTATGCGACGAGTGAGTTCAGTAGAGCAGTGTGCGTTGTAAAAGTGATAGTATAATGAGAGTGACGCAACAATTCGACGGGCAGAAAGAGATTGGAGAGAGTTAGTATTAGCAGGAGAGTTGATGAGACGGAAAGCCCTAGACCCCACCCTCTCCAAGAGAGCTGTATGCGTGGAACCACCCCAGATGTGCGAACATACTCCATTCAGGGACGAACAACACTCCTATAGAGAGAAAGGAACTATGGTGGCGTGAAGTAATTCTGAAGATTCCTCAGAACACCCAACCTCATGGAAGCTTGTTTAGAGGGAGAAATAATGTGATCTTTTCAAGAAAGATCACTAGAAAAGATATATATATATATATATATATATATATATATATATATATATATATATATATATATATATATATATATATATATATATATATATATATATATATATATATATATATATATATATATATATATATATATATATATATATATATATATATATATATATATATATATATATATATATAATATATATATATATATATATATATATATATATATATATATATATATATATATATATATATATATATATATATATATATATATATATATATATATATATATATATATATATATATATATATATATATATATATATATATATATATATATATATATATATATATATATATATATATATATATATTATGAGAGAAAATTCACTTTTCTTTTGTTGTGTTAACGTATTTTATAACGTTATTAAAATTCTTTTCCAGGTTATTTCATTCTATAAACTCATTTCTCTTATGGGCTTGAAACCTACTTTGCAAAGCAATTTAAACAAATTTCATGTAATTGTCATGCAACGCCAAATTAAATAAAAAAAGAAGAAAAAAAAAGAAAAAAAAAAGTTTGGATAGACATAGGAACATACATGGAATTGGTGAATGTGAAGTAAATTTTGCTTTTTTCAAAATTGGTATAAAATAAAAAATAAAAAATACTATTGTTAGTTTACCAAATTGAATCATTTTGTGTAATGTCATTATTGCTTCTCGTGTGAATGTTTGGTTAACTTAGTCAAAAATGTTTGATTTAATTAATACTCTTTCGTTTAAATGGGGTGTCACACAAGTTGCAGGTTTTCAGTTAACAAGGTCAAAATGAATTAGTTAATTACATCTTATTATATATATATATATATATATATATATATATATATATTATATATATATATATATATATATATATATATATATATATATATATATATATATATATATATATATATATATATATATATATATATATATATATATATATATATATATATATATATATATATATATATATATATATATATATATATATATATATATATATATATATATATATATATATATATATATATAATATATATATATATATATTATATAATATATATATAATATATATATATATATATATATATATATATATATATATATATATATATATATATATATATATATATATATATATATAATATATTTATATATATATATATATATATATATATATATATATATATATATATATATATATATATATATATATATATATATATATATATTATATATATATATATATATATATATATATATATATATATATATATATATATATATATATATATATATATATCCTTCTTCTTACACTTTTAAACTCTTTTCTCTAAAGGTTCATCCGATCATCTTATTTCTGAATTATGTTCTGTCTATTCAAACTATCAGCAAGAACTTCCCCCGCCATCGGTGAAAGGTGTCTGGTAGTTTGGTGCTGCTAACTGATCTGACTTGTGGATTGACTTCTCTGGTTTCCCATGGGATAATTATTGCTTCCGTAGGGGAAGTCCCTTGAAGTTTGCTGTGCTCATAGCTGAGTTTATTATTGACTTCAAAGAGACGAACATTCCATATTCTTTACCCTCAACAGAGCCTAGCAAACTTAGGTATAACTTTTCTTGTTCTAGGGATGATGTTTACAGAAACTCTGGAAACTTATACATTTTACATTTCATCTAGAAATTATGCCAAATCTGTACTCTGTTACGATAAAAACTTTTTTCTTCTTAGAAAATGAAATTTTTTTTTTCTAGTTCCGCTTCCTCAATGTGGCATTT
>SEYY01020613.1:140000-142500 GCA_009176605.1 Armadillidium nasatum | reverse complement strand
TGCTTCTTCCTCTTTCCCTCCTTTAATATCTTCCGACGGCACAACTGCTGTTTTACCTTCTTCTAAAGCTGAACTCTTTGCTCAAACTTTTGCCTCTAATTCAACCTTAGACGATTCCGGAGCTATTCCTCCTCCTTCAACCCCCTCTAACTCAATTATGCCTAAAATTAGAATTTCTTCTAAAGATGTCATTTCTGCTCTCTCTGAGCTTAACACTAAGAAGGCGTACGGTCCTGATGGTATTCCTCCTGTGGTTCTCAAAACTTGTGCTTCCGAGCTTGCACCCTGCCTTGGTAAACTATTTCGTCTTTGTCTTCTACTTCAACCTTCCCTTCTTGCTGGAAACGTGCGCTCATTCAACCTGTGCCGAAGAAGGGGGACCCCTCTCAACCCTCCAACTACCGTCCTATTTCTTTAACCTCCGTTCTTTCTAAAGTTTTCGAATCTATCCTTAACAGGAAGATTTGGAAACATCTCAATTCTTCTAATCTTATCTCTGATCGCCAGTATGGCTTTCGTAAGAAACGCTCTACTGGTGATCTTCTTTCCCTTCTCTCTGACTCTTGGTCCTCCGCTCTTCGGCATTTCGGTGAATCTTTTGCTGTCGCGCTGGACATATCGAAAGCCTTTCGATAGAGTCTGGCACAAAGCTTTGATTTCTAAACTTCCCTCTTTCGGAATCTATCCTTCTCTCTGTGACCTTCTCTCTAATTTCCTTTCCGGTCGTTCTATAGCAGCTGTTGTAGACGGCCACCGTTCATCCTTTAAATCTATTAATAGTGGTGTTCCTCAGGGATCTGTCCTATCCCAACACTTTTTCTACTTTTCATTAATGACCTTCTCTCTATTACCTCATCTCCTATCCACTCCTATGCTGATGACTCCACCCTTCATTATTATTTTCATTTTGAAAGACGTCCCACCCAACAGCAGTTGATAGACTCAAGGAAGGGTAGCCTTGGAGCAACTAACCTCTGATCTTTCTCGTATTTCAAATTGGGGCAGAGAAAACATGGTTGTTTTCAATGCCTCAAAAACTCAATTCCTCCATCTCTCCACTCGACACAATCTTCCACACAACTATGATATCTTCTTCGAAAACACACAACTCAAAGCCTTCATCTGTTCCTTAATATTCTTCGGTGTTTCTTTTTCTCGTGATCTTTCTTGGAAAGATCACATTACTTCTCTTTCTAAACAAGCTTCTAAGAGGTTGGGTGTTCTGAGGCGCCTTCAGAATTTCTTCACGCCACCCCAGTTGCTTGCTCTGTATAGGGGTGTTGTTCGCCCCTGTATGGAGTATGCTTCACACATCTGGGGTGGTTCCACACATACAGCTCTCCTTAGAGAAGGTGGAGTCTAGGGCATTTCGTCTCATCAACTCTCCTGCTCTTACTAACTCTCTTCAATCTCTTTCTGCCCGTCGAATTGTTGCGTCACTCTCTCTTTACTATCGCTATTACAATGGACACTGCTCTTCTGAACTCTCTCGTTGCATACCTCCTCCATTGAGAAGGGCTCGTGCGACACGCCTTTCTACACAGTCTCATCCTTTCTCTGTCCAACTCTCTGACCCCAGACTTAACCGCTATGCTCAATCTTACATGTACTCTACTGGTAAAGTCTGGAACACACTCCCTTCATCTGTTTTCCCAACTTCCTTTGACTTGCATACTTTCAAACGCCGTGTATCTGGACATGTCGGCCACCATCGACCATGATTATCCAGACATTTTCCCAACTCTGGTGGAATTTAGTAGGCCTCTGGCCTTTGCCCACCAGAGGAGAATAAAAAAAAATATAAATTATATATATATGATAGACATTTTATAGTGATTTTGGTGTGTGGTCCTGTGGCACTGGTTCTAGGAAAACCCGGTGCTCTTATCTTTAAAGGTGATGTAAAGACGGAGAGGGATCTTCAGTAGGCTGGGTGTTCTTAGTTCCTCTCGCTGACCTGTTGAGCCAACTAGTAGATGGTGGTAGCCACCACTTCTCTTCAGGCCTTGGCTCGGAATACCACTTCAAGGGAGGGACCACAGTCGAGGGCAAAAGGATCTACCAAACAGTGGTATCCTCTTGAAGGGTAGAGTAGGCAGGAGGCTTCTTCTAGAGAAGCCGATTCTTCTTGAGAGAACTGGTTGCTACCTCTAGGAACTTCTTTTGGTTTACTGAAGTGAAGCTAATTACCTTTTACCTTCTATTATCTCTAATGGAAAGGTGTTATAAACAATAGTTAGTTTATTTTTTATTCATTAAAATTTATTTTTTTATTTTTTTTATTACAAAAGTTAAATTATTATTTTTTAAAAATTACTCTTAATATAAATTATACTTTATTTAAATACATAAATATTAATACAATGAATACTCTAAAATAAAAAATAATAATGTTATTCCTAAATATGTGATTTTTTAGTATTTAATTGTCCTGAATTTATTAGTGATGGCATCCGCATCCGTATCCTCATCCGCGGAGGTCCTCATCAAAATACATCGC
>SEYY01020613.1:117500-130000 GCA_009176605.1 Armadillidium nasatum | reverse complement strand
CACAAAGCCACAAAAATTTATCATACCATGTCGATTTAAATGCTCTAGTACCTTTTTTACAAACATGTATATGGGTAAGTTTTGGTGTTGTTCTCCCTTCTTTTAAAATTAATCTTTTTTCCTCCTCAGATCTTGAAGCAAAAGGATTCTCTAATAAAGAAGCTATTATGTCATTACTGAAGTTCATTTTCACCAGTAAAATATTAATATTAATTTTCTACAGAAAATGCACACATATATATAATAATATATATATATATATATATATATATATATATATATATATATATATATATAATATATATATATATATATATATATATATATATATATATATATATATATATATATATATATATATATATATATATATATATATATATATATATATATATATATATATATATATATATATATATATATATATATATATATATATATATATATATATATATATATATTTTGTACTTGCACTTATTTATTTTTCTTTCTTTCCCCTGAGCAAAATCTTTAATTTCTCATGCAATGTTGAGTCACTTCTTTTTAAAAACTAACAGCTCATTTTTTATTAAAAACACACAAATCAGTAATAAATTAATATTTAATAAATGATATTTAAACAAACTTTAGCACAAAAAAAACAAAATTAAAGAACGTAGACTCAATATTAGGCTTTGATACGAAGAACAAAAAGGCGCGTATGGAGACGCCTGCCTCACTGACTCATACTGACTCAGATCTAGAGTCTTATCGATACACATAGTATATTTTTTATATTGTGTTACAAGTCAGTTTTCAGTATTCTATATAAATTATGAATTAAATAAATTGGGGCAAGAGATGATCAAGTTAAAATACATTATTATTATTATTATTATTATATATATTATTATTATTTCTGACAATGTAATTTAAATTTTATTTAAAAAAAAGGACTGCTTTAGAGACCACAATAGAATGAGTAGTATATATTTATACTGTGAAGAGTCGGCGTAGGGAGATGATGCCTACAGTTGCCGAGAAGGAATATATTTTTTTGACCGAGAAAATTACTATCTTCACTCAGCGCTAGTATGAAAAAAGGGAATTAGGTTCAAATTTACGTCGGCGGCTTTTAGTATGCCTTTAAAATCAATCATATATATATATATATATATATATATATATATATATATATATATATATATATATATATATATATATATATATATATATATATATATATATATATATATATATGCTAACTTTGTAATATTTTTGGGTTCAAAAAAGCAAGTAGGCGTTGCCTACTCTGCCTACCCTGAAAAGCCGCCACTGATATATATATATATATATATATATATATATATATATATATATATATATATATATATATATATATATATATATATATATATATATATATATATATATATATATATATATATATATTATATATATATATATATATATATATATATATATATATATATATATATATATATATATATATATATATATATATATATATATATATATATATATATATATATATATATATATATATATATATATATATATATATATATATATATATATATATATATATATATATATATATATATATATATATATATATATATATTATATACTCGAAAGATCCACTGACAGGACGAAAGTCCTTCCTGGGAGATGATGAGTATTTATTAATTTTATTTATTATTTATATATTGTTGAAATGACTATTGAGAATTATGAGGAGTCCCTTTCTACTAATTGCATTATTGGATTAAAATCGCAGTTCAATTTTGTAATTTTAATATAATGGTGCAACTGCCTTCTATCGTGGCTGAAATGGTAGAGTGATTGACTCACGTGCTTTAGGGCGCCGGTTCGTTCCTACTTCGGGATGATAGGTATATACTACCTAGAAAAGTTCTACTCCTCGAATAGTGCAAAGCCCGTGAGATGTGAACTTTAAAAAAAAAAAAAAAAATGGCTCTCTAAATACAAATAATTCAGAAATACATAATATACAATTTACAATTATTTACTTAATAGGTAAATAAAATATTCTTTTCTTATTAAAATGATACTAAGTGTCAAACTTTAATTACAATTCTATTTTATTTCATTACTTTGTTTATTTCTCAATACTTCAATTTCATTTACAAATGGTTTATTTTAATACTTCAGGAATTTTTTTTATTAATTCACAACATTTATACAACATTCCTTCTAACTAACCTTCAATACTGATGAATTGTATGTTGGAGTATGTTCAGGAGGAGGAAAGTTCAAGCTATAGGGCAATGGCTGGAGCTGATTAAAACTTCTGGCTGATTTACTTGAAAAAGTTTAAATTGTTTGAAAATATTTCTCGTTTATGTTTTTCTTGTTAACTGTTTCTTTCTTAGTAAAGTTTCCTTAACTCCCATTACTCTTCTTATTTCTTTAATTATTGTTATTCCCACTTGATATCTCTTTGCTCTTTAAATGCTCTATTTTCTCTCTTTTTCTTGCGCGCAGTTTCAAGGGCTTCTGGGCTATCTAAAGCTGTTTCATCATGAATATTCTACTACCTGATTGTTATATTTGTTCGAAATTTAACAGCTTTTGTCGCTTTTTGTTAATGGAAGTATAAAATTTATCTGTATATATATTATATAATATATATATATATATATATATATATATATATATATATATATATATATATAATATATATATAATATATATATATATATATATATATATATATATATATATATATATATATATATATATATATATATATATATATATATATATATATATATATATATATATATATATATATATATATATATATATATATATATATATATATATATATATATATATATATATATATATATATATATATATATATATATATATATATATATATAAATATATATATATATATATATATATATATATATATATATATATATATATATATATATATATATATATATATATATATATATATATATATATATATATATATATATATATATATATATATATATATATATATATATATATATATATATATATATATATATATATATATATATATATATATATATATTACTTTTGCTTCTCTCAATATACCTAGTTTTTCATTTCTTGTTAAACCTGACTGACTCTCAATCATCTTAACTCTCTCTATAAATCGGGATTTTTTGCTCAAACTTCTGCCTCTAACTCTAAGGTTAACGATTTTTTTTAAATTTCTACTTTTTCATTTTACCCGCTTTTTATACACAAAAATATAATTTCTTAAAAGCATCCCCCAAATAATCTTCCTGGAATTTATAATAAAACTGTTTACTGTTTTGACCCTAAATTTTTGTGGTTTTAAATATTTAATCATGTTAGCTTTCCTCAGTTTTGGGAAACCTTTTTTGTTCTCCACACAAGAAATTTTGGCTTTCTCTTTCGCTTGAACGAATTCTTTTCTCACAGGAGATGAAAAAGGAGATACCTTTCAACTCCTCACCTATTTCCATTTACTTAATTAAAAAACTTATTTTTTCAAAACTTTCCTAATGTATGGGTAAAGAGAAAATTTAAAAGATTCTTTCTTATTTTCTTTTTTTCCTTTTATTTTGTTTTTGTTTTTAGATCGCCATTATATTTCCATTAAAAATTTCTAGGTTTATACTATTCCATCTCAAATCTTCTACTCTTGTTGGTCTGTCATTCAGTTTTTTTTGGGCAAATTGTTTCTGATCTTCTGATCTAAGAAACATTCAGACGACTTTCGATAGAAAGTGAAGCAAATCTTTCCATCATCAGATTTTCACACTGCTCAGGATGCGTCTTGAATGCACGGTATTATTCCTTAGCAGTAATGTAAAGTTTCAGTATAGTAATATAAATATATATATATATATATATATATATATATATATATATATATATATATATATATATATATATATATATATATATATATATATATATATATATATATATAGAAAATTAATGTTTGCTCTTGGACTCGAACCAACAACCCTTAAGATGGTAAGTCTAGCGAGCTGACCACTATGCTACGGCAGTAATTTTCTATATAGAAAATAGTCTGTGAGAGGTTATGGCTGACTTTAAAATCTTGTATATATATATATATATATATATATATATATATATATATATATATATATATATATATATATATATATATATATATATATATATATATATATATATATATATATATATATATATATATATATATATATATATATATATATATATATATATATATATATATATATATATATATATATATATATTTACACAAATCTGTGAGTGTTTTTATGTGTGCATGAGATGAGAAAGAGAACGTAGGAAAAGAAGCATAAAAATTAGTTAGCCAAAAAATAGAAATTGGTCATAAAAGTTAGGAAGAAAAGTTTTGTTGTGGCTTGGAAGACTTGAGAGTCTTCTCACCGAATAACAATGAAATGAATAAATGGAGCTTTAGGCTTTCTTTACTCAACAAATTTCTTGGCTTTGTATTTTAATGTATAACTCTTCCCTATTGTCTGCTTGCAGAATCTTAAATGCATGCTCGCATTTAATATATATATATATATATATATATATATATATATATATATATATATATATATATATATATATATATATATATATATATATATATATATATATATATAATTCTTCTACCCTCAAGTCGGCCCACAGTCTCTAAGCAACACCAAGATCTTACTCCACAAGATTTTATCTTGGATATATATCCTCTATCAATTCAATCCTCAAAGACAGTCCATGTTTTTTCAGAGAATCTTCCATACCGTCTCTCCATTTATTTCTTGGTCTCTCCCTTGGTCTCCCACACTCCACTCCATCTTCTATTTGCAATCCTTTTTCCAGCATATTTTGCAAATGTTCTTAACACATCAACTTTGCTGAATCCATCTTATTCAGCGCCGACACCACTCCCACCTTTTCTCTCAGTCACTCTTTCCTTACTCTGTCTTTTTTATCATTTTCACCACCGCTCTCAACACCTTAATCTTTGCCAAGGGGAAGGTCCAATTTCAAAAAGGTTTTTGGTTTTTGACCGATTACCCTGAAATTTGCAGTGTATATGCCCTTTTTCCAGCTGAAAAACTCGATTTCCGACGTTTTTCTGATTCTGTATTGGTTGAAAGTTGTTTGGAGCCAAACCTTAAAAAAAGGGAAGAGTGAGGCCAAACCACTGGTCGAAATGACTTGAAAACTTTACTTAATATTCTCAGCCCTAAATGAAAGAAACTGTAGAATGCGATTTTTGATATCTGCTTTAGAAAAAAACGTTATAAAAACTTGATTTTTTTTTTTTTGGGGGGGGGAATGGGGAAAATTTACCCTTCCGGAAAAAAAATTAAGAAAAAAACTACACCTCACCTACAGATTTTTTTATTTTTGGTGGGTGTTTAGAAAGAGGTACAGAACTACAAATTTTATCTAATACATCATTAGATGCTATTTGTTCTTTCGAGATATAGCCTCTCAAACTTTGGAAATTTTAAAATTTTGAAAATATGATTAAATATCTCAAAACCAACAAATAGCATTGAATGATGTATTGAGAGAAAGTTGTAGCACTGTCTTTCCTCTATACATCCACCAAAAATGAAAAACGCTGTAGGTGTGTAGATTTTTTTTTGAAAATTTTCTGTAAAAAAAAAAAAAAAATTTTTCAAAATGGAAAAAAAAATTTTTCGACAGTTTCTTCGGAAATGGGTATATAAAACTCTTTCCCTTAAAAATAACAGATAACAAAGCACAAATATTCACAAATGTATTAGCTTTTGTAGCTAATACATTTGTGAATATAAAGTGAAATTTTCAGGTCATTCGGACCAGTCTGTTTGACTCCACTATTCATTTGATGAAGGGGAAAATTAAAAAAAAAAAAAAAAAAAAAAAAAAACTCTTAAGCCTTTATAGGTACAGAAAAACGTTAGAAATCGGTTTTTTTCAGCTGGAAAAATGCATATGTCCTAAAAATTTCAGAGTAATCGGTTGAAAAAATAGAAATATTTTCAGCATTAGACATTCCCCCAATCCTTTTTTTCAACTTAAAGGTGCAGCTACACAACTTTGACCCATATATCAGAATGAGTGGCAATAGCTTGTTGAAAACTGCCTTTTTCGCTTTTGAATCTATAAATTAACATAAATTATATCGCTCCTACCATTCCTTCATATTTATCTATTCTCTCCTCTATTGCTCGGACTTATCCTCTACTTAAGATATCACTAATTATATATCAATAGCCTCTACATCCAATTTATAAATTTTTATAATCAACATCTTATCTACTTTCAAACCCGTCTTCTCCAAAGAACTATGAAAAACCCATCACAACTCTTTTCACCACTTCCACCTTTCAGTTCCAACAAGTTTTACCATAAACGTATACCATTATATACCTTTTAGGATCCACCTCTTGTTTGACTTTTCTGATCACTCCATCCACATAGGCTATAAGAAGCAACTGGGACAAAAATTCTCCCCCAATTTTAAGCAGTTATAGGTACAGTAAAACGTTACAAATCATTTTTTTTCAGAGGGAAAAACATTCCTCTTTCTTAAATCTCTTTCTTACTTTGCATTTATATTCTTTATTCATATTTTCGAGCCATTCAATCAGCCTGTTTCGTACTCCATACTCTTCTTTCAACGTCCTCCATATTCAGCTTTGGGTACAGATTCATAAGCCTTCTTTAAATCTATGAAGGCGACATGCTCCCTCTTACGGTGCTCCCAGATCTTCTCAAACACAATTCCTTCTATACCATACTGCTCTTCCCCTAGTTGGGGTTCTATTACCTTTTTCAGCGTTTTTTTAAGAATTCCCTCATATGCTTTTGCCAAATGGTCCATCAACGAAATTCCTCTACAGTTTCCACAATCATCAGAATCTCACTTTCCTTTAAAAATTGTCAATAATAATCATTCATCCTCATCTTTCTGTAACATCTCGCTCCCTCCAGCAAGTTCAATCTCAAAATCATCTCCTTCTACTTTCCACCACTTTTCTTAACCAATTTTATAGCAACTACGTCACTTTTCTGGAATTTGCCATTCTTCATCCTCATCAGAACTTCCTCGTACTCTTCCTTCATGATTAAAGCCTCCTCCACCTTACTCTCTTCTCCTCAACCTCATTCTCTGTCGTTACCCCATCTACATTTAGGAGCTCTCTTAAAAAATCTTTCCATCTTCAAGTGTTGCAAGAAGCTCTCCTTCCTAACTTTTAATGTTGTAAAGTTCTTCCTTCAATCTCGATACTTATTTCCCAATCTTTTAGAATCTTCTTTCCCTTCATCACATCCACGTACAATTCCTTTGCTATATATTGTTGCTACATAATCTGACTTTTTCTGCTCTGTTCTCCCACTTAGACATTTCCTCAACTTTTTATGCTTATCTTCCACTGCTCTCTTTCACGTTCTTATATATATATATATATATATATATATATATATATATATATATATATATATATATATATATATATATATATATATATATATATCCCACCAATCTACCTGCATTTTAGAATGTCCTACATTACTTCATTTATAACATCCTTCAATTCTTCAATGCTGTTTCCCATACTTTCTAGCTTGTCACTTATAATTTCTGCTACTTTCTCTCTACACTCTTGTTTTCTCAATGTTTCCATAGTGATCATTTTCCCTTTCTTCATGTAACCTCCCTCTGGGCACAACCAGTCTATGATCGGAATTCAAGCTACCCCTTTGTAACATATTTGTTTCTTCCACCACCTTATAATGCGATACCATAAAATGATCTATGATGAATTTTTTTTTATCAAAAACCACTCTTTTTCTTGTTCCACTTATATTTTTATTTTTATAAGAATTCTGAGTTGGAAAAAAGTCATTCATGACCTTAAACTCCTTTCTAATACAAAAGTCAATTAACATCTCTCCTTCAACATTTCTTTCATCTTCTCCATGTGGTCACAGCATCCTCGTAACCTCGCTTCTCTTCCTCTTGTGTAAATATCTCACATCAAGAAATATAACACATTCTCCTCTCCACCTCTTTCCACACATTTCTCCAATAAATTCATAAACACCTCTTTCTCCTCCATTTAATATTAATTATGCGGTGCATATACCCGAAACAGGCAGTACTTAGAGTACGCAATATCAATATATCCTTTATGAAGAAATTGTGTCAACTTTGGACCAATTAAGAGGCCCACCAAATTTTTCGTTCTTCCTTCCTTCACTCCATTGTTTGCCAGCACATATCCATATCCTAAGTACATCTTCAAAACCTCGCCCTCAACCCCATCTCCGCTAATCCCATGATACCTTCCTTTCGTCCATAATACTTATAATCTACATTCATAGCAGCGAATTTAACATTTGAAAAAGTGTATTTCTTTTTTGTAGTCTAGTTTCAAATCCTATGTCGATATTAAAAAATTCAACGTGAAACCGAGTCATGTACATGCGAGCACGCGGACCTATGAGCATAGCTCCCAGGTCATCTCTGTAATGACCTGTCGTTCCTACATGTTTGTCGGTGAAGTAGTGTAACACCCTGTATATATATATATATATATATATATATATATATATATATATATTATATATATATATATATATATATATATATATATATATATATATATATATATATATAGTTGATACGTAGCTACATCCAAAACGATGAAAATAACTCACACTTTACATTATTCAAAGAATTTTTAGTTTAGCTGGCATTTTTTCTGCACTCTACTACCTTCTGGCTCATTCTTTTCTCCTTTTATTTTCTCAAATTTCTTTTGAGAATACTTAGACAATAAATTTAGGTGCCTGATACCTTCATCTCTCTATACATCCTTCACAAACCTCACAGCATTAACTTTTCCTTTAAGGACATTAGGCTTCCGATTCTAAGAAAGATAAATGTCCCACTTGGTCCCATCTTGTACGCTATAAATTCCATCCCTTATAAATTCGCCAAATTTTTAGACCGCTATCTTTAAACTATAACCAATAATGCCTATTCAATTCTCGACAGTTTCCATTTTGTTGATGAAATGAAAATCCTGTTTTCTAACCAACGAAAAATGACTAGTTTTGATGTAGAATCCCTTTTATATATATATATATATATATATATATATATATATATATATATATATATATATATATATATATATATATATATATATATATATATATATATATATGTGTGTGTGTGTGTGTGTGTGTGTGTGTAGGAGATAAAGAGAAAGAGAAAAGCAAAGTGAACTGAAGGGAAAAAAAGGCCAAAGCAAATGAATAGTTGATATCCAATTTCGGATCATCAATCGATATCGCCCTTTGAATTATTATTAAAAAAAAAAAAGTCTCTTAAAAACTAAATTTGTAAAGAAGGTTTAATGTAAAAAGAAAAGGGGAAAAGAAAAAAAAAAAAAAAACTACTCTGCCAATATGAATGGTCTGAGGTCATGAATTAAGCCTATGAGAACGCGAGGCCAAGCATGAGAATTTCGCAGTTGTTTTCTATTGGAAGACTTCCTATAAGAAATACATAAATGAACACCTTCCGAGTTATTCTTAAAAACTTTAAGAGATATGAATAACTTTATTATTATTATTATTATTATTATTATTATTATTATTATTATTATTATTATTATTATTATTATTATTATTATTATTATTATTATTATATTATTATTATTATCATTATTTTATTATCATTACTATTATTATTAATATTATTACTATTACTAATAATATTTTTATTAAATATTAATATCATTATTATTTTTATTAATATTTAATTATTTTTATTATTTTAAATTTTTTTTTTTATTATTATTAATATATATATATATATATATATATATATATATATATATATATATATATATATATATATATATATATATATATATATATATATATATATATATATATATATATATATATATATATATATATATATATATTGATTTTGATTTCATCAGAGTTAGAAATTGCCAAAAATTGAACAAGAAGCAAAATTTAAGAATGGAAATTTCAGAAAGAGAAGTACAGTAAAAAATGTTGGAAAAAAATCATTGATTTTGGGAAGAAGGAACTGAACCACCTTGAAAATGAATATCGCTTAAGGTAGAAAAATCTTATTTAAAAATAAAAAAGAAATTATATTTATATAAAAAAAAACGTAAATTTTAATTTTTAATTATTTTTTTCAAAATCTCTAAAACTTAAAAATTAAAAATTAAAATGAATTAGAAATTAGAATAAGAAGCAAGAAAATTATGGAAGATGAACCGTTTTCAAAATTCATTTTTTTTGAAAAATTGACAAAAATTGGCTTTTTCGATTTAAATATTCATTAGTTCCACAGTCTATGTCCTATTAATATCGAAATTATTAAATCTCGCAAAATGGACTTGTTGAAGGTACATATACAATGACAGTTATTCAAATCTCTATAGAGTTTGGAAAACAACTATCAGTTGTTTGTAATTTACCTTGCACAAATGTAGACTGAGCAATGCCAGTTGAAAACCGGCTCTTAGCTCTCTTTAGGTAACTGCCCAAAGAATATATATATATATATATATATATATATATATATATATATATATATATATATATATATATATGTAGAAGAGTACTGATAACACAATAGGGCATTGGCAGGGAGGTTGAAAACTTTATTCCAAAATGGGACAGTGAAAACATGGTAGTTTTTAATGTCTCAAAAACTCAATTCTTCCATCTCTCTACATGAAACAACCTTCCACACAACTATGAAATTTCCTTCTGAAACACTTAACTCGAGCCTTCGTCTGTCCTCATTATCCTTAGTGTTTTTATGTTTTTTTCCCGTGATCTTTCTTGGAAGGATAACATTACTTCTCTTTCTCTTTTCTCTCGCTCTCTCTCTCTCTCTCTCTCTCTCCTCTCTCTCTCTCTCTCTCTCTCTCTCTATATATATATATATATATATATATATATATATATATATATATATATATATATATATATATATATATATATATATATATATATATATATATATATATATATATATATATATATATATATATATATAAAGAATTTTATTCAATAATTAGGTTAATATCCTTTGTCTGATTTCTAAAAAGGGACTACTAATCACAGTAATATATGTTCTGCCCTTTGAGACCAAGACATTAAACCAATATTAATAAATATTAACAATTGGAATAATATTAAATTTACTTCAAATAGCAAATATAACACGAAATTAACAAACCATAATTAATTATTGAAAATAAACTGAAGCATTTAAATTAATTATTTAATTTAAGCTGACTTACTCTAGTTCCACATATAAATAAATCAAGACAAAATTAAATAAATAATTCCTATACACAAGGCATAAATCAAAAAACAATTTAATTTGTATACTCGTGTGTTGAATTGATTTATAAATAAAGAGTCTTGTCTTCTCCTTCCTAAATAACAAACGAAGCTCAACCCTGTCTCATTAAGCCCGGAGACTCACGTCTAAATGATATACGATTATTCTATAAATCTTAATATGTATAGAACGGGTTTTATATTCTAAAGAAATGTTAGAGAGAAAAAAAGAAAGATATGAATAATTCATCAATATTCGAAACCATTAACTCAGGCCTCTCACTTTCAGTCTAAATCGATTCAATTGCTATAGTCTTTCGTTTTCGCGTTATTCATTTATATCAAGAGAAGTTTTTGATGCATAATTTTTATTACTTACTCGAAATTCATTTTTCATTTTAGATTTACTTCCCCATTTTTTCTTGTATTTTTTATTATTATTATGATTAACTATCATTATTATTATTATTATTATTATTATTATTATTATTATTATTATTATTATTATTATTATTATTATTATTATTATTATTATTATTATTATTATTTATGGATTCTTTTTTTATATTGTACCTTCCATTTTCATTTCGTTTGTTATTATTGTTATTATTATTATTATTTTTATCATTATTATTATTATTATTATTATTATTATTATTATTATTATTATTATTATTATTATTATTATTATTATTATTATTATTATTATTATTTTATTATTATTTATTGCTGCTATATTAATTATGCTTGCAAATTTCTTATTGAAGCTTGAAGTTTCAATAAGATTATTTTTATCTATTCTTTGTGTTTTTCTTTCACTTATATATATATATATATATATATATATATATATATATATATATATATATATATATATATATATATATATATATAATATATATATATATATATATATATATATATATATATATATATATATATATATATATATATATATATATATATATATATATATATATATATATATATATATATATATATATATATATATATATATATATATATATATATATATATATATATATATATATATATATATATAT
>SEYY01020613.1:107500-110000 GCA_009176605.1 Armadillidium nasatum | reverse complement strand
TATTATATATTTATATATATTTTATAAATTATATATATATATATATATATTATATGATATATTATATATATATATATATATATATATATATATATATATATATATATATATATATATATATATATATATATATATATATATATATATATATATATATATATATATATATATATATATATATATATATATATATATATATATATATATATATATATATATATATATATATATATATATATATATATATAATATATATATATATATATATATATATATATATATATATATATATATATATATATATATATATATATATATATATATGTAAGTGCCTTCGGCAAGGTCGACTCAGTCAGGAGACTTAGTCCACTCGAGTCAAAAGCAGCCCAAGCTGCTTCTCTCTTTTCCCGCCTTGTCAGTCTGAGTCTATTCGAGTTTCTGTGCTGTCACCGTCGGTACGTTGTCTTTGTATTTGTGTTTATAGTTTCCTTTTTTGTTTATTTGCTTTACTATGTATTTATATTTTATATTGTTAATTCTGTTTTGCAGATTAACCTATTATTGATGTAAAAACTGTCCAAATAAAGAATTTAAGAAATTTGCGTCATTAATTGAGTTACCGGTTGTCACAGTACTCGAATCAAGCTGGCCTCACATCGTGAACGCCATTTACAGTTAATCGACGTCGCTGAGAATCAAGCATTCAAAGTAAACGGAGGTTCAAGCATTTCCAGCAGCATGCAAATGTATGCCTAGTTGTACGTTAAGTGAAATCTTCAAGCATAAGAATTTACAACAGTTAAGAAAATTACAGTTAAACGACGACGATTGTGTTTCAAGAATACTGTATTTCAAGCATACAGTATTTTCAAGAATACTGTATTTTCAAGCATACAGTATTTTCAAGAATACTGTATTTCAAGCATACAGTATTTTCAAGAATACTGTATTTCAAGCATACAGTATTTCAATCTTAAGGTAATTCAGGCATACGTATTCTTATAAAGCATCTGAATCAAAGTATTAAAATAACGTAGAAAGAATTCAAAATCAAGCAAAGCCACCCGTTGAAACAACGAGAATCTCCCTTCCCCCATTTTTTTGTGAGACATATAAGTGGGGTAATATCGTCTAGCGAGCAAACGATCTCTACAGCTGAGTCTATTATAAGGGAAAGTTAATCTCCCTCCCCCATTTTCCACAACGAAGAATTCTCGAAGCTTCTCTCTCCCCGCATCTTCGGAGTCAAAAACTGGGAGAAAGGTCTCCCCTACGTTGGAGCTAAGAAATTTCCCCCACCTTTAGGAGTCTCGAAAAGATTCGCTCGAACGAAAGAAAAAGGAAATCAAAGCGAAACAAATAAAAATATATATAAATTTATACGTGCTCTGATATTATAGTTTGTGAATTATTATAATATATTATTAATATTAATATTATTATTATTAATATTATTATTATTATTATTATTATTATTATTATTATTATTATTATTATTATTACGATTGTCTTTAAAAAAAAAAAAAAAAAAAAAAATTATTTATTATTATTATTATTATTATTATTATTATTATTATTATTATTATTATTATTGATTGCATTTTTTAAAGGTGCCCAGGTTCAAAAAAGGGCTTTTTCTGAGTGTGCAAACAAGCGTTAATTAAAAGGTCAAAAAGGGCTTATTTCTGAGTGTGTAAAAAACTTATTTTACATTTCTATTTGTGTTGCCTAAGCTGCCGTGCTTTCTAGTGTTTTTTCCCTTGTTATTTATTGTGTGCTTTATTTTTTGCATTTGTTTATTTACATTTGTGTTATATTTTTGTTTACTTTGTTTATATTTTTTTTATTTTTTTTTTTGTATTGCAATAAAAGTACATCTCATTGTTTTATTGCTAGAAAGTTTCGGCAACTGTATTTATTTAAAGGTGAATTACTCCCATTTTGTTTGAGTATATTGTTTATTATTTTGATGCCACAGGCTTATTTTATTTCTGAAATATAATTGTAATTGTCTCTATCTAATAAAAATACCTTAAAATTTGTTACCTGCTTGTGGCATCAGCGTTTGACGGTATCGAAACAAAATAGCCTGACCAAAATGAGTAAAAATAGCACCCAGAGTACAGGTAAAGAGAGCGATGTGGAAGCAAGCGAAGAAGTTTTGAAAGTTACGAAGCGAAAATTGTTCACCCTGAAGAAAGAGTTTAGGGCAGCTCACAGTAATTTGTGCAAGGCTATAACTGAAAACAGGATAGCCCTTATTCAAGGAGGGAACACAGAGAAATTAAAGCAAGCGGTAGGACAGTTGGAGCAGCTACAAGAAGAAGTTAAAGTCAAGCTACAGGTCTATATCGAAGCTATGAAGAAACTAGAAATGTTTGAGGATATAGACAAGGAAGAAGAGAAGTTAAAAATAACGCAAAGCAAAGCACAAAAGGTAAGGGTGCAAATATATACTTTAATCGCGAGGCAGGAAAGGGAAAACGATGCAGCAGATTCA
>SEYY01020613.1:97500-102500 GCA_009176605.1 Armadillidium nasatum | reverse complement strand
AGTTGCGAGTTAGCTAGTTTACTCACTGGATTGTAAACTCGCCCAGTGTAATCGGGCCTATTTAAGTAATTACAATCATTGATATTTTCAGGTGATTCAAAACCATTACTAATATCAAATTAAAAAAAATAAAATATTAAATTTTACTTCCTTTCTCATGCACCTTAAGTTTTTAAAATATACGTAGTAAAAGGAAATTCAAATCATAATAAAATAACATCTAAACATATTAAAACTTTCGGAAAGTCTTTTTGAGAAACTTAAAATTTTTGTATTTCAATAAATTTTTCTATATATTATTTCTACATATTATTAAGGACCACCTCAAGAAGTTCCAGAATCCGAAATTTTTAGCATTTCATATTAAGTGTGAATTATTCTTCTAAATCCGTGGTTCTTAACCTTTCTATGTGTAACGCCCACTTTCATTTTCCAACTCCATCTTTTCGTTTGGGAGAGGAAGGAAATATGACTAAATTTTATTAATGATAAAATAATTTTACTAAAAAATACAGAGTATAAGATTTAAAAATTACGTAGATAAAAATGAAAAATTACTAAAATTACTAAAAAATTACTAAAAAATTACTAAAATTTGTTAACCTTTCTCAACAATTGTGACAATCTTTCTCAACATGGATGGTCGTAACAATGTTTATCTTTCCTTCTATTTAAGTAAATATTAACAGCACAGTCCTGTATAATACAATTGCTATTGAAGACATTAATTTTGTTTTATTATTTTAGCTCACCGTCCTCCTCAGAGTCTCTTAGAGTTTACTATCCCCTTAATCAAGCCCAATGCTCCCAGGGGGCGCTATGAACTAGATAAGAGGATATGCTCTACTACGAAAAACCAACCAACTATATATAGAATTCAAACACAACACTTCCCTCTTCAATATTTCACTCTCGCTATGCTCAGATAAAATAATGTTATTTAAAATAAGATTTTTTAATTCATGTCACCGAAACACTTTTATATTTCGACTTTTACGTTTCTTAACAGGCTTGAAGATATTAACATTTAGTGTTGATTATATATTTCTGATTGTTTGTCTATTTTTCATACTAAAAATATTTAATTTCAGTAAAAATTTTTGTTGAAAATAAAACAGTAAATTGATCACTTTTTTTTCTTTCAAAACAGCAAAAGTGCTAATTAATAGAATGGACATTTATTACAGAGATAATTTCGCTAAATTTTTATTCATTAAACAAAGTTTACGCTGGCACATGCTTATTTTTGTAAACAATGCTGCTATATATATATATATATATATATATATATATATATATATATATATATATATATATATATATATATATATATATATATATATATATATATATATATATATATATATATATATATGGTGGGAAAAGGCCAGAGGCCTACCAATTTCCACCAGAGTTGGGAAAAATATCGAAAATCTGTCCATCAATGGCCGACATAACCCGATACACGGCATTTAAATGTGTACAACTCAAAGGAAGTTGGGAAAATAGATGAAGGGAGTGTATTCCAGACTTTACCAGTAAAGTACATGTAAGATTGAGAATAGCGGTTAAGTCTGGGTCGGAGAGTTGGACAGAGAAAGGATGAGACTGTGTAGACAGGCGTGTCGCACGAGTCTTTCTCAGTGCAATTATGTAATTGTAATAATAATAGTAAAGAGAGAGAGAGACGCAACTATTCCAAGGACTGAAAAAGATTTGAGAGAGTTAGCGAGAGAGGGAGAGTTGGTGAGACGAAAAGCCCTAGACTCCACCATCTCAAGGAGAGTTGAATAAATGGAATCACCCCAAATGTATGAAGCATACTCCATCACAGGGGAAGACAACACCCCTATAGAGAACAAGCAACCGGGGTGGCGTGAAAAAATTCTGAAGGCTCCTCAGAACCCACAACCTCTTAGAAGCTTGTTTAGAAAGAAGTAATGTGATCTTTTCATACACCGAAAATATTAAGAACAAATGAAGGTTTGAGTTGTGTGTTTTCGAAGAAGATATAGTTGTGTGGAAGATTGTGATTAGTGGAACGATGTAGGAATTGAGCTTTTGAAGCATTGAAAAGACCAGGTTTTCTCTGTCCAAATTTGAAATAAGAGAAAGATAAGATGTAAGTTGTTCCATGGCCCCCTTTCTTGCAACAATTAACTGCTGTTGGAGGGGCTTCTTTGAAAGTGAAAAGATTAATGAAGGATAGAGTCATCAGCATAAGAGTGCATAGGTGATGAAGTAATCAAGAGAAGGTCATTAATGAAAAATAGAAAAAGAGTTCGGGATAGGACAGATCCTTGAGCAATACCACTATTTATAGATTTAGAGGAAAAACTTTGGCCGTCTACAACAGCTACTATAAAACAACTAGAAATAAAATTAGAGAGAAGATCATAGAGAGAAGGATAGATTCCGAAATGGGAAGTTTGGAAATTGAAGCTTTGTACCAGACTCTTTCTAATGCTTTCGATATGTACAGCGCCACAGCGAAAGATTCACCGAAACACCGAAGGGAAGAGGATCAAGAGTCAGAAAAAAGGGAAAGAAGATCACCAGTAGAGCGTTCTTTATGAAAACCATACTGGCAATCAGAGGTAAGATTTGAAGAATTAATATGTTTCCAAATCTTCCTGTTAAGGAGAGATTCGAAAACTTGAGAGAGAACGGAGGTTAGAGAAATAGGACAATAGTTAGAAGGTTGTGAGTGGTCCCCCTTCTTCGGCACATGTTAAATGAGCGCACTTTTCCAGCAAGAAGACAAAGTTGAAGTAGAAAGACTTAGACGAAATAGTTTACCAAGGCAGAAGCATAAAATTTAGAACCGCAGGAGGAATACCACCAGGACCACTCAACTTCTTAGTGTTTAGCTCAGTGAGAGCAGAAATGACATCTTTAGGAGAAATTACAATATTAGACATAAATAAGTTGGAGGAGGTTGAAGGAGGAGGAATAACTTCGGAATCGTAAGGTAGAGTTAGGGGCAAATGTTTAAGCGAAAAGTTCAGCTTTAGTAGAAGGTGAAACGGCAGTTGTGCCGTCAGAAGAAACTAAAGAAGGGAAAAAGGAAGGAGCAAAGTTAGAGTTGACATTTTTTGCAAAATGCCTGAAAAGGCGACAGGAAGAGAAATCAGAGAGATTATTGCATTCCCGACAGAGAAAATAGTTTTTTGGTTTTATGAAGATTTTGCACGATTTCGGGATGAAATATAAGTTGAGTGAGTTTCTGGAGTTTGAAGATGACGGTAATCCCAGAAAGCAGCAGAACAAGTAGAGTTAAACCAAGGTTTATTAGGATTAGTAGAAGAGAAAGAATATGTAATGTAAGCCTCCATGCCAGAGAAAATCACCTCGGTTATGCGTTCTGCAGACTTCGAGGGTCCTCCTACGGAAACAGTAATCATTCTATATGAAGTCAGAGAAGTATTACCGCAAGTCAGACCAGTTTGCAGCCCCGAAATGCCAGAAACGTCTACTTACCGAAGGCGGAGGCCGTTCTTGCGGAAGACTTGAAGAGACAGGACAAGAAACGTAAATATGAAGGTGATCGGATGAACCCAGATGAGGAAAAAGTTTAACATATGAGGTTAAGAAAAGATCAAGTATGTTGGGTTCATCACCATACGGGTAGAGAGTTGCACCAGCTGCTCAAGGTTGTTCTTGATAGAAAAGTCGTCGAGTTTACCAGCCGGATTATGAGAACTAGATGAAAGCCATTGTTGGTGGTGAACATTGAAATTGAAAGAAGGGAAAAAGCTTCAAAAGGATGTAAGAGTAATATATATATAAAAAGTCATAAAGAAAAGAATTCAGAAGACTCCAAATTAGAGAGACGAGCACATACAACATCGTTGCTTTCATATGCGCAACATCCACCTATGGCTGAAAATTGAAGCATATATATATAATATATATATATATATATATATATATATATATATATATATATATATATATATATATATATATATATATATATATATATATATATATATATATATATATATATACGACGATTCAAAATTAAATGTAAACAAAACTCATTATTTTTAATTGGCTAAAAATCTATCCTAAGTGACCACCAAGACGACTATCAATAGTAATAGGCAATCAAGATACGCTTTACGAAGCCTTCGACCTCTTATTGTCCGTCGAGTTACGTAAAGCAAAATGTATGCAAAATAAAATTACAAGGTCTATGGGAGAAATAGACACATGTCTACTGTCATTACAAAATCAGCCAACAGATTTATTATTATTATTATTATTATTATTATTATTATTATTATTATTATTATTATTATTATTATTATTATTATTATTATTATTATTATTATTATTATTATTATTATTATTATTATAACATTATTATTATTATTATTATTATTATTATTATTATTATTATTATTATTATTATTATTATTATTTATTATTTTATATTATTATATTATTATTATTATTATTTATTATTATTATTATTATTATTATAATACTTTAATTTATTATTATATATATATATATATATATATATATATATATATATATATATATATATATATATATATATATATATATATATATATATATATATATATATATATATATATATATATATATATATACTTGAAAAATAACAGAATAAAATAATTTCGAAAATTAAGGATTTTGTGTTGATGGATTGGTCAAGGATTTATTTGCTTTACTTTATTAATTCATGTTGGAAAAAAGGGAAAAAAAAACTTCTCAGTTTTTTTTTTTTTTTTTTTTAAATAAAAAGTTTGCAACTAACGGGGATGTCCCATTCAAGGACCGGAGCCTTTTCTAGGTAGTAAATACCTTGGATTCGCAAGTTGAATCAAAGAGGTGCCCTCAATCACGCAAGTCAATCACCCTACCTTTTGTGCCACATTAATTTCAAAAGAAGAAATAAGGTTTTCATTTCATTTCAAGTCATTGTCAAAATGTTTAATATGACATGGTGCAAGCTTGAGAGATAAAAC
>SEYY01020613.1:90000-92500 GCA_009176605.1 Armadillidium nasatum | reverse complement strand
AGAGTGCAATGAAGGTGGAGAGACTGAAACAAGAAAATAAAAAGCTAGAATATGTGGATGGAATAAGTGAAAATGCGGAACAAGTATTGAGAGCTGAAAGGGTGGAAAAGATGCAGAATGTCGTGATAAAAGCTGACAGAGGGAATATTTGGAATAAGATGAAAAGGATGAATGCGGAAAAGACATTTACAATGATGGGGTGATGAAGTGAGAAGAGTGATTAAACAGAAGATAGTGATGATGAGATTGTGGTTGAGGAAATGGAAAATACAGTCTAGACTCTAAATATTTATATGTGGAAACGAGAAAAATGAGGTAGAGAGAATAAAGAGAAGGGCTAAAGTGAAAGAAGCTAGGAGGATGGCTGAAGAGATGCCAAGTGGTGTGAGAGGCGAAAAGAAGAAGGTTTATAGATTGATAAAAACATATATAGTATCAAAAACAATAGCATGCAATATAAAGAATAAACAGAGGAAAACTCTGATGAGACAAGAAAATATAAACAATAGATGGAAAGAGTATTTTAATGAATTTCTAAACGTAGAGACGTAGAGGAAAAAGTGGAGGAGAGAGAGAGAGAGAGAGAGAGAGAGAGAGAGAGAGAGAGAGAGAGAGAGAGAGAGAGAGAGAGAGAGAGAGAGAGAGAGAGAGAGAGAGAGAGAGAGAGAGAGAGAGAGAGAGAGAGAGAGAGAGAGAGAGAGAGAGAGAGAGAGAGAGAGAGAGGACGAAGCAGTATGAGGAATGAAAGTTTACAAAAGAAGAATTGGAGGACACTTTGACGAAAATAAAAAATAGCAAATCTCCGGATGAAGATGGTATACCTATTGAATTAATAAAAAAGGGAGGGAGAAGGATTGAAGGACGCAGTCCTTAAATTTTTTTTATAAGTGTTGGAGATATATTAGCGTACCAAAATGTTGAGGAAAACAATAAAAATATCTATATACAAGGGCAAATGAGATTTAATTAAAACTTTACAAATTATAGGGGTATATCCTTAATGAACCACCTAGAAAAGGCCTATGATAGAAATACTGAAAAAAAATTAAGATTAGTGGTAGAGCACCAACTTGGGGGAGGACCAATATACCAATATGGTCATCGAAAAAATTGGAGTACCACAGATCTTATATTTTCATTAAGAATGACAAAGGAAAAGGTATAGGAGCACAACAAAAAGATGTACATTGCTTTCATTGATCTAAAAAAGGCATTTGATTCAATACCCAGAGGAAAGCTATGGGAAACTATAGAGAGGGTCTATGGGGTGAGAGGAAGGCTGAGAAATGCTTTGGAGAATATGCAAAAAAACGATGAATGTAACATTAGAACAAATATGATAACAAAGAATAGTTAAGTGTAATGACTGGAGTAAAGAAGAGTAGGTTTTGTCGCCCAACTTATTTGTAGCATATTTGGACCTGATTGTAAGAGAGGTTGAGAGAAGAAATTCATGAACTTGACGGAGATATCATGGCTTAGGTTGATGATCTGGTGTATCGGAGCGAAGATGGATATAAGCTAAGAGAGGTGGTAATATGTTTCTGAAATAAATCAAGAGAAACCTGTTTAAGTAAAAATGTTAATTAAATAGGGATAATGATAGTGAGTCTTGAGAATGGAGAAGAGTTGAAAGTAGAGACTGAAGGAATGGAAATAAAAATGTGGAATATATATATATATATATATATATATATATATATATATATATATATATATATATATATATATATATATATATATATATATATATATATATATATATATATATATATATATCTTGAAGGAATTTGGAGAAAGAGGAGATTCGCTGGGGATAACAAGCAAAACAGAACAATATGGTAGAGCAGTAAGAGCAGTGTATCCTGTCTTAAAAGACAGACAGATAGGAGTGGAGATGAAAAAGGTCATCTTTGAAAAAGTTCTAATACCAATACTGTTGTACGTGCAGAGAAAAAGAATTTGACAACGAAAGATGAAAATAGAATAAGACGGAAGAAATGGATGTTTTAAGTGCTACTGCAGGATAGACCAGAATGGATAGAGTAAGAAACAAGAAAATTAGAGATATGTAGGAGTAAGACTTATGATTAGCAAAATAGATGCAACAAAGTTGAGATGGTGGGGACATGTGGAGATAATGCAGGAGGAAAGAGTCGCTAGAAGATGGAAGTGGAGGCCTGAGGGAACTAGACCAAGAGGAAGACTCAGCAAGAGACGGAAGGACCCAGTGAAAGACTCGCGAAGAAGATATGAAATGCCCCAGATGAGAGATTGATGGATGGGCGTGTTCTGAAGGACAGAGAAAGATGGAGAGCAAATCTGTCCCGACTGACAGGCTAACGAGCCTACTCTGGGAGTGGATATAAGATATATATATATATATATATATATATATATATATATATATATATATATATATATATATATATATATATATATATATATATATATATTATATTTATATATATGGAGAGTTTTGAGAGAAACTTGAGAGAGG
>SEYY01020613.1:77500-82500 GCA_009176605.1 Armadillidium nasatum | reverse complement strand
ATATATATATATATATATATATGGAGAGTGGGAGGTCTATCCTTATGAAGAATATCGTGTTGTTCCAAAAATAAAAACAAGAAATGAAAGCTTTTCAATAGCATTTTCAAGTTCTAGAAAAGAACATTAAACCTGAAGAATTTTCTATTCCTTCAACGGAATTAAAAATACTCATTTAAAATAATAAAAACTTAGCTATTAAGTGTGAAATTTTAACATTCTTCATGGAAAGCATAGAAGTAATGGTTGTTGAGGTTATTTCTATATAATTTCATTCGTGTTAATTCTGCTAAAGAAATCTCTCTTAGAGGTAAACAAGTTTTGCAATTTTAACAGATGTTTCATTATAATATTTTCATATATTTCTTTGTTATAAAATGATTTGTGAAAAGTGTTAAGTAATTAATAAAATTTTTATTATGTTTTTCCTTATGTAATTTGAAGTTTTGTTTATATTTCTTAAAATATTTTAAATGACCCAAATACAATGTAAAAATGACACTCTTAAACTTACACTCACACCCACAGACACCAACACACACACACACACACATACTCACACTTGCACACGCATACTTTTACTCACACTTCACACGCATATATATATACTTATATATATATATATATATATATATATATATATATATATATATATATATATATATATATATATATATATATATATATATATATATATATATATATATATATATATATATATATATATATATATATATTCTCCTGTGGGCAAAGGTCAGAGTCCTACTAATTTCCACAGGAGTTGGAAAAATAACAAATTCTTGTCATGCCGGCATTTTTAGTTATACAGTGTTTGAAAGTGTGCAACTTAAAAGAAATTGGGAAAACAGATAAATTTAGAGTGCTCCAGACTTTATCAGTAAAATATATGTAAGACTGAGCATAACAGTTATGAAAGGATGAGAAAGAATGAGAATGTGTCTACAGAGAAGCGTTCTCGAGCGAGCTGATCTCAGTGGAAGAGGCATGCGACGGGAGAGTTCAGAAGTTCAACGTCCATTGTAATAGCGATATTATAGAGAGAGTGACGCAACAATTCGAACGAAAGGAATAGACTTAAGAGAATTAGTGAGATCAGGAGAGTTGATGAGACGAAATCTCCTAGACTCTACTCTTCCATTTCAAGGAGAGCTGTATGAGTGGAACCACCCCAAATGTGTAAAGATAGATGAAGGTTTGAGTTGTGTGTTTTCAATGAAGATTCACAGTTGTATGGAAAATTGTTTCGGGTAGAGAGAGGGAGGAATTGAGTTTTTGAGGCATTGTAACGACCATGTTTTCTCAGCTCCAACTCGAAATACGAGAAAGATCAGATGTTAGTTGCTCCAAGGCTACCCTTCTAGCTTCAATTAACTCCTGTTGGAAGTGGCGTCTTTCAAATTGAAAGGAGTATTGAAGAGTGGAAACATCAGTATAGGAGTGGATAAATCATGAAATAATAGATAGGTCATTTATGAAAAAGCTGAAAAAGTGTTGGGAATAGGACAGGACGCTGAGGAACACCACTGTTAATAGATTTAAAGAATGAACAATGGCAGTCTACAACAGCTGCTATAAAACGATCGGAAATGAAATTAGAGAGAAGATCACAGATCAAGGTCTAGAATGTTGAGTTCATCCCCAAGGTGACCAGGGATACTAGAAGGGACTGGCGCCATCTGCTCAAGATCGTTTTGGTGATAGACTCCGGAAAAGGGAAGTTTAGAAATCAAAGTTGAATTTGAAGCAAATGTTTGAGCGAAGAGTTCAGCTTTAGAAGAAGGTAAAACAGCAGTTCTAACGTCAGAAGATATAGAGGAGGGAAAGAGGAAGATGCAAAGTTTGAACTAACATTTTTAGCAAAATGCCAGAAAGGGCGTGAGGAAGAGGAAACAAAGAGATTATTGCATTTACGAATGTGAAAGAAGTTTTTGGTGTTATTGAGAATAGATTTTCCACAATTCCAGAATGAAACCAGAGCTTCTTGAGTTTCTGGAATTTGATTTGAGGACGACGGTAATTTATCCATGAAGGCAACATCCCTGAGGCGGATAGAAAAGAGAACAAGAAGAGTTAAATCAAGGGTGGTAAGGTTTAGTAGAAGGGAAAGAATATAAATTTTACTCCTCCATACCAGAGAGAATCACCTCTGTAAGCGTTTTGCACACTCCAAGGGATCCTTTCTACGAAAGAAATAAGCATTCCATGGGAAATCAAAAAAGTACGCCAACAAGTCCGACCAGCTTGCACCACCGAAATGCCACAATTCGTTTCCTCGCAATAGGCGTTTGTCTGTCATTGAAAAAATAGAAGAGGATACAGAGATGAGTAGGTGATCGGTGGAATCAAAGGTAGATTGAGTTTAATAGTGTTGGGAGAAGGATTAGAATTTAGAAAAAGGTCTAGAACGTTGGGTTCATCTCTAAGGCAATCAGGGATACTAGAAGGGACTGGCGCCAACTGCTCAAGATCGTTCTGGATAGGGAAATGGAAGTCACGTTCGCAACTTGTAACATGAGAACTAGAAGAAAGCCGTTGGCGATGGTGTACATTGAAATCACCTAATATGATGATTTCCGAGAAAGGAGAAGAAGAGAGAATGTGCTCTATTTTGAAGTTTAGATAGTCGAAGAATTTAGGGTAGTTAGTAAACTTAGGAAATAAGTAAACAGAACAAATGTATTTAGTCGTAGAATGACAAGAGAACTTAAACAAAAAGATGGAAAATTCTGAAGACTCCAAATTAGAGACATGAGAACAAACGACATCGTTGAGCACGTATGCAAAACAACTGCCTTTGGCTGAAAATTTAGAATAGAGATAGTAGGAGGAAACAGAAAAGGGTTTGCTATCAAGAGGCTCAAGCACTTGTTTCTATCAAGAATAGGAAGTGAGGTCTAGAACAAGAGAGGTGATGTTCAATAAAGTGGAAATTCAATTGAAAACCGCGAATGTCGGAGAAAGTAATATATATATATATATATATATATATATATATATATATATATATATATATATATATATATATATATATATATATATATATATATATATATATATATATATATATATATATATATATATATATATATATATATATAAATAGTCTGTGGAGTTATAGCAGACTTTAAAATCTATATATATATATATATATATATATATATATATATATATAATATATATATATATATATATATATATATATATATATATATATATATATATATATAATATATATATATATATATATATATATTTTTTTTTTTTTTTTTTTTTTTTTTTTTTTTTTTTTTTTATTTTTTTATATTATATTATATATTATATTTTATATATATATATATATATATATATATATATATATATATATATATATATATATATATATATATATATATATATATATATATATATATATATATATATATATATATATATATATATATATATATATATATATTAGTGATGGCCGCATCCACATCTGCGGAGCATTCTCATCAAAATTAACATCCGCATACGAATCTGCAGTTTTGAAAGTTCAGCACCCTCATCTGTACTTTCGAAATTTCAGCATCTGCATCCGCATCCACATCCACATCCACATCCGCACTTGACGAAAATTCTATATCCGCATCCGCAAATGAGAAAATATGATATCCGATCCATCATATATTATATATATATATATATATATATATATATATATATATATATATATATATATATATATATATATATATATATATATATATATATATATATATATATATATATATATATATATATATATATATATATATATATATATATATATATATATATATATATATATATATATATATATATATATATATATATATATATATATATATATATATATATATATATATATATATATATATATATATATATATATATATATATATATATATATATATATATATATATATATATATATATATATATGTGTGTTTATGTGTCAGTAGGTAAAAAGAAACAATGAGAAAAACAAATGGAAAAAGTAAGTAAATAAAAATTTTAAAAAATAAGCAAAAGAAATCCTATTAATTTTTAAAGTAAAATGAATTCCTTTTCTGTAACATTCTTCCTAAAGAAAATAAATTTCCTTTTTATTTATTTTTAATTTATTTAATTATTTTTATTATTATTATTTTTTTAATTTTTTGTTATCTTCACAAAGAAAATTTTAAATCTTTCTCTCAGGAGGAGGTCAATTTTTGATGTATTACTTCAGTATTTAAATTAAAAGAAAAGAAATGAAAAAGGAGAAAATTTTTAATTTTAATTAAATAATAATATATATTGAAAACAATGGTTTGCTTTTGAGTGATCAGGAAATTCCCTTTTTAAAAATATTCCTAAGAAGGATCCTGCTTAAGTCATAAAAAAAAAATAAATTAATAAAAAATAAATAAAATAAAATAAAATAAAATAGGAATTTTAACAATGAAAAATGAATAAGGTATTTCAATAGTACTTGTTTTTATTTTTGTTGATGTTTTTTTTTTAATATATAAATGAATTATTTTTGTTGAAGTGTATGTAATTGCTTTTTTTATTATTCTTCTGGTTATCAAGTTACAGGTAATTATATTATTATTGCTTTTCTTCTAATTGTTATTACTATAATTATTATTATTATTTTATCAAACTTGCAGTTATTTATATTAAATCTTATTATTGCTTTGTCATTTCTTCTCGAGTTGGTATTTAAATTTAAATTTTTCTGTAGTTATTGTTTCACTTCAGTAATTCTTTCTGATCTTTTAACCTTGCAATACTTGATGTTTATATTGTTGTTGTTGTTGCTATTTTCAGTAGTATTACAACAACTCTTATTATTTTTTGGTCATTACCATACTGTAATTACTTTTTAGTCCCTCGGACCCTTCTTGATGATGTTTAAGCCCTTGTTCACATTGTTCCTCGCCTTCAAGTTCTTGTAAATACTTGCTACAATCTTA
>SEYY01020613.1:57500-60000 GCA_009176605.1 Armadillidium nasatum | reverse complement strand
ACCCAATATTTTTTATTTAAAATTTATTTAACAAAGTAAATACCCAAATTAATAGAACACTTTTAGAAGAGAATGAAAATAAATTCACTTAAATTTTAAATTTCACCGTGAAGAAAATTTTCTTTCTATGAAATTCAAAACTAGTTTTTCACGGTCGATAATCTGAATTCTCGGAATTTCCGAAAAGTTTGTCCTCTGATATGTGAATTTCGAAAGAACTGATACTGATAGTAATATTCACCAGGAGTTAAAATTCATTTTGATAGAAACAATTCTAAATACAGAAGAGACGTATTGGTGTTTCCCGTACAAGAAGAGTTTGGTGAACGTTACGTCAGCATGACTTTCATCATTCTCTCCATCTACATCTTCTAGTAGGAGACGAAGCTAAACGATTGGAATTTTGTTGATGGATACTTGCAAATCGCCAACCAATACCATTTATATAGTTCACCAATGAAGCTAATTTCACTCGTGGCGACATCAACAACACCCATAACTCACATTGGTGGTCCGACGAAATCCACATGCCATTGTAGAATCAAATTTTCAGCATTGCTTTTCTGTTAATGTGTGGTGAGGTTACAAGGTTGAGTATGTTCTTCAAGCAAGATGAAGCCACTCCTCCCCCCTCCCCGAACATTCTGCTCGTCGGGTGACACAACATTTAAAATGAAATAGTCCCCGAACTATGGATCGGCCTGAGTGGTCATGTTCATTGGTCACCAAGGTTTCTAGATCTTAACCTTTAGATTATTGTCTATGTGGATGGATGAAAACTGAAGTATACAAAATAAAAGTTAACGCAAGAGAGGAATTGGTCGTTCGCATTTTGCTCAATGGTGTCGTCATCATAAAAGAAGACCAAGATACAATTCATCAAGTTACACGCTCAATTAGCAGGAGAGTTGCAAAGTGTATTAAAGCAGGTGGTGAGGTATTTGAGCATTTACTTTGGATCGATGCAATGTAGCATAATCGTGTATTATCTTTCATTTCATTTATCAATAAATGTGCTCAATAGGTCATTTGTATTTCATTAGCAACTTTTATAGGAGTATTTGGTATGTATAATATTCCAACAGTTGTATCTTCCACAACAATTGAAAATAGGGAAATTTAGCAAATTTCACGTCCAATAAGAAATTTCTAAATTCAAGTCAATTGTGAATTTTACAATGAATAAGTAACTATGTATTTATGAACACAAAGGAATAAATTTGTGGTAAAATTTATTAACCTACTTATATCACAGTAATTGTTATAATAAGGTGTAAGGTCAACGAGCCCTATACCTAAAACAACTGTCTCTCCATACCTATTGAAATTTAGACACATGTTTATGTGAACATTTTTATTAGGGATAATACTAACTTATTTTCTATACCTCATGATATATATATATATATATATATATATATATATATATATATATATATATATATATATATATATATATATATATATATATATATATATATATATATATATATATATATATATATATATATATATATATATATATATATATATATATATATATATATATATATATATATATATATATATATATATATATATATATATATATATATATATATATATATATATATATATATATATATATATATATATATATATATATATATATATATATATATATATATATATATATATATATATATATATATATATATATATATATATATATATATATATATATATATATATATATATATATATATATATATATATATATATATAATATATATATATATATATATATATATATATATATATATATATATATATATATATATATATGTGTATGTGTGTGTGTGTGTGTGTGTGTGTGTGTGTCTGTGTAAAGTCCTATACATAAAGCATCCTGTCTGGTGCCAATTTTATACCTGAAGAAATAAAAAAAGTCAAAAGACTTCCACTGAAAGGGAAATTTTTAATTGGTAATAAATAACTTTTTCAAAATCTAACTAATTTGTAGATGAGAAGAAGTATCGAATTACTGGTCTTTAGTTTGTGATGAATCCTTAACGACATCAAAGAGTAATGCAAATATTTTCCATCATATTTCTATGTAGGTAAAATTAGTAAAAAAATTTAATCTCTCTTGAAGCTGTCATACTTTGTCGTTTCACATTACTACAGAAAATTGCTATTTAAGAGGAAGAAATATATCCTTTATAATCCTTTATCAAGACAATCAACTAACACCATTAAATTTCTTCCTTAGTGTCATATCACAACAATCTTTACCTAAATCACGTGAATTGGGGGAAACCTGAGGTGAGTTAGCATAATATATTTAATGCCATTTCACTGAAACAATATGAAAACACCTTCCAGGAACTAGAGACACAACTTTTTTAATTTACGAGTATCCCAAGCGTGGTTGGGAAAATTCGACATAGGCATGTGAGGAGGAACATAATGAATATTAAAGGCGCTCCATTGAACTTTACTATTTATAGTCTTTAATGCA
>SEYY01020613.1:47500-50000 GCA_009176605.1 Armadillidium nasatum | reverse complement strand
AAAAAAAATAATAATAATAATAATAATAATAATAATAATAATAATAATAATAATAATAATAATAATAATAATAATAATAATAATAATAATAATAATAATAAAACGGATGCATTTTTCCTTCAAATATCGTGACTTTATAATCTTCCAAATGCATCGCAATGGCCATGATCTTAAGAAACAGGATAAATCTGTTGTTAAGGATAAATATATAAATCATCAATTTTATTTGTCCATAAATCATACATTTAATATATACAAATAAATCATACATTTTATTTTTTTAATTCATATTAAAAATATACGGTTATTGGTAACTGAGCGTGTATTAACCATATTTTGTAATGGTTGTATAAGAGATGAAGATTATTTTTAAAAGTTAAACCTTATATTTACAATTTACTTTTATTCCACCCTACAACAAATTCAGAATGTTCTCAGTTTATGTTGATACAATGTAGGTTATTCTCTATTTCCAAAGTTTCTTTGTAAGGTAGTTCACCTTTTTGCAGATTTTAAGTAACCAATTAATACAAAATCATAATCCAGGAAGAGTTATTATCCCTGTCAATAGGTTCTCGAGGATGAACCAAGGGTTTAACGGGCCGATGCCAAACTTCCGCTGACTTGTCAGGCTGCCAATTTTGTTCCCACTTGCAGCGAGCATTCTGCTGGTGTACTTATTATGCATAAGTGGGCTGGGCTAAGCGCAAGAGAGAATTGCCCAAATTTCCCTGCTCCTATAGGCCTTGAACCCTGGGCCTCTCACTTGCTAGACCTAATTAATACAAATGACTCTTTCAGAAGAATGGTCCTGAATTCATTACAAGTTGAATTTGAAATAAGTCCCACAACATCAAATAGTTACAGCTGGGATGGTTGTTTTATTAAAAAACTGGTCTCAGATTTTTTTTCACATCTCTAGTTGAACCAAATAAAATCCATTTGATTTTTATACTAAAAGAACAATGTCTTCATCTCTCTACCCGACATATTCTGCCATACAACTACAATGTCTTCTTCTGAAATATACTACTCAAACGTTCTAGTGTTCATCAATATTCTTAATGTTTCTTCTTTGTAAACTTTCTAGGAAGGAATCTCATTATATCTCTCAATGAATAAGCTTCTGAGAAGTAGTTACACCACGTCAGCTGCTTGTTCTCTTTAAAGAGAAACTCATCTTTTTACTCGTTCTCCTCTATTCTCTGTCCACCTCTCTAGACCTAAGAATTAACCGTCATGCTTTACTCAACTGATAAAGTCTTGAATAATCTTCCATCTTTTACTTTCACCACCATCTTTGATTTGCACACCTTCAATCTCTTGTCAGCATTAATTTTGATAAAGAATTGTTTTATACCGAACTCAGATGAAACCATTTACGCCTATACTGAATTACCATCAGATATATATATATATATATATATATATATATATATATATATATATATATATATATATATATATATATATATATATATATATATATATATATATATATATATATATATATATATATATATATATATATATATATATATATATATATATATATATATATATATATATATATATATATATATATATATATATATATATATATATATATATATATATATATATATATATATATATATATATATATATATATATATATATATATATATATATATATATATATATATATATATATATATATATATATATATATATATATATATATATAATATATATATATATATATATATATATATATATATATATATATATATATATATATATATATATATATATATATATATATATATATATATTATATATATATATATATATATATATATATATATATATATATATATATATATATATATATATATATATATATATATATATATATATATATATATATATATATATATATATATATATATATATATATATATATATATACAGTGTTTCAAGAATACCTATCAATTTCAGTACATGTAAAACGTAAGATAAAATTCCATTCTTTAATTCAAAGGTTAACAGAAATAAATATGAAGATCATTTTTCATTTTATTCTGTATTTTCTTCATCTTTCTGCGTAAATATCTTCTCCCTATTTATAATGCGATTCAGGTCAAACTTCTTCAAAGTTAAAAACCAGACGAAATCTGAAACCTGTGAAACTATTGCTAAGTACTATCAAAATAAGCATTTAAATTTTTTTATTTAAAAATTTTAATTTAAACGTCTCTTGTACTAACTTCAGGTTTCAATTACATTTTCTTTTGAAATTGAATGATCCTTATCAGACAAAATATATTGAAATTAAGTAGGTATTAAGGTCGTTACTTCTACTTAATTCTTGAATATAAATTTACTAAATGAAGTATATAAGTATGCACGTTAGTCTGTGCTTGAAACTTTCAGGTCGTTGAATATTTAAATCGAAAAAATCTAAAATGATAGAAAAATCTTTTGAAATGACGATATATATATATATATATATATATAT
>SEYY01020613.1:25000-30000 GCA_009176605.1 Armadillidium nasatum | reverse complement strand
GGCAGAGTTCAGGAGAGCAGTGTTCACTGTAATAGCGATAGTATAGAAAGAGTGATGCAACAGTTCGACGGGCAGAAAGTGACAGGAGATAATTAGTGAGAGCAGAAGAGTTGATAATACGAAAAGCTGTGTGAGTTGAACCACCCCAGTTGTGTGACGTACACTCCATACAGGGGTAGAGTAAAGAAACTCTGAAGTCGTCTCAGAACACCTAACCTCTTAAAAGATTGTTTAGAGAGAGAAATAAAGTTATCTTTCCAAGAAAGATCAAGATAAAAGGAAACACAGAGAATATTAAGGAGAGATAAAGGCTTGAGTTTTGTGTTTTCCTAGAAGATATCATAGTTGTGTGGAAGATTGGGTCAAGTAGAAAAATGAAGGAATTGAGTTTTTGAGGCATTGAAAACGACTGTTTTCTCTCCCCTAATTTGAAATACGAGAATGATCAGAGGTCAGTTGCTCCAAGTCTACCCTTCTTGCATCTATTAATTGCTGTTCAATTTAATAATATATATATAATATATATATATATATATATATATATATATATATATATATATATTATATATATATATATATATATATATATATATATATATATATATATATATATATATATATATATATATATATATATATATATATATATATATATATATATATATATATATATATATATATATATATATAATATATATATATATATATATATATATATATATATATATATATATATATATATATATATATATATATATATATATATATATATATATAATGACCAGGACAGATAAGTTACTTGTACTTTTATTTTATTGACTTCTTATATTGTAATGGTTAGTATATTCCGCACTACATTTATTTTTTTTTTACATTGCTTGTTATTTTCAACATTCGTTTCTGATTTCTTATATGGTCGTTAAGTAGTTGAAGTTTCAGACTGTCGCAGTTCATTTTTTAACCCATCAATAGTTTTGTACTTTTTTATATTCTGTTCTATCTTTTACTAATTTTCTGTTTCCAATAATGATCTGTCTCTTCGCGACTTGTCGATTCTTATTCTATTCATTCTGATAATTTCTCATTAGTAATAGATCCATTTTAAAAGCCTTACACTCTAATCCAACTAAAAGATGCTAGAAGGATCCCTTGAGGCCTCTGATCTTTTATCGTTCTACTTTTTCTAATTTGGGCAGTGACACAACAACATTTTCTTTCTCAGCGTCTCCGTAAGTAGTACTGTTATAATTCTACGCTGCAAAATAGTATGCATACCTCGAAAATACAGAACTGAAACATCTCTAAATCCTTTATACATAACCTTGTCATTTCCTTTTCGCATTCTCTTTATTCGAGCGATCATGCTGTCATGTTTCTCTAAAGCTTTCAGATTAGGTGTTCTAATATGAATTCAGAATTTCTTCACAAAGTCGTAGCTGAAGGCGTAAATTCTAACTCATTATCAAACTTCCTCAACTCTCCTTCTATCAAAGAAGCTCTAAAACCACTATCAGCCCAACGTATTGTTGCATCATTGATTATATACTGACACTACTATTCTGAACTCTACAGTCAAATACCTCATTATTGAGAAGAGAGTGTGCGATACGTCTTTCAAAGCATTCTCATCATTTTCTTTTCAGAACTTTATGTTTGCATTTCCATACGAGAAATATTCGCAAAAAAGACTAAGATTTGCATTTGTATAAAATCTGCATCTTCATCCATATATGTCAAATATGTTATGTCTACGACATCACTAATATATATATATATATATATATATATATATATATATATATATATATATATATAATATATATATATATATATATATATATATATATATATATATATATATATATATATATATATATATATATATATATATATATATATATATATATATATATATATATATATATATATATATATATATATATATATATATATATATATATATATATATATATATATATATATATATATATATTATATATATATATATATATATATATATATATATATATATATATATATATATATATATATATATATATATATATATATATATATATATATATATATATATATATATATATATATATATATATATATATAATATATATATTATATATATATATATATATATATATATATATATATATATATATATATATATATATATATATATATATATATATATAATATATATATATATATATATATATATATATATATATATATATATATATTATATATATATATATATATATATATAATATATATATATATATATATATATATATATATATATATATATATATAGCCATACATTAAGACTTCTATCGCATGAAACTCGTACGGAGTTTCAGAATTTAAAAATAAATTTTAGAACAAATTCACTATATTATATATAATATATATAATATATATATATATATATATATATATATATATATATATATATATATATATATATATATATATATATATATATATATATATATATATATATATATATATATATATATATATATATATAATATATATATATATATATATATATATATATATATATATATATATATATATAATATATATATATATATATATATATATATATATATATATTATATATATATATATTATATATTATATATAAAGGCGTGTGGGCCATGGAAGCAAGATAAAAGATAATTTCAAAAATTGAAATAATTTAACTGTTAAAATCCCATAAATAGTATTGATTAAATTTATTATGTACCATTCGTTGATTAAGAGCTAAATCGAGGCCGTCACGTCTTAAATGCTCAGGATGGCTACTTTGATTGATTCTGTTCTGACTGTCTCAATCTTCGTTTTTTCCAATAAACTTATTTTTGACTGTGATACTCAACTTTTCTCCTATATAGGTAACTGTCAAATTTTATCCCGAACACCCTGTATATATATATATATATATATATATATATATATATATATATATATATATATATATATATATATATATAATATATATATATATATATATATATATATAATATATATATATATATATATATATATATATATATATATATATATATATATATATATATATATATATATATATATATATATATATATATATATATATATATATATATATATATATATATATTATAATATATATATATATATATATATATATATATATATATATATATATATATATATATATATATATATATATATATATATATATATATATATATATATATATATATATATATATATATATATATATATATATATATATATATATATATATATATATATATATATATATATATATATATATATATATATATATATAATAAAGGAATTCATGTTTAATTTTTAAAGTTTAGTCATAAATATGCAGTCATTATCGATGCGATAATTAAAAAATCTTCTGTAGATTAAATGTGCATGTGCATATGTCCATGTGTGAAGAAAAGAAGAGAGACTGGTTTTGAGAAGTTAATGAACTATGCAAAGGAGATAAGCTTAAATTCAGAGTTTTATGAAGAGGCTACGTCGGGTGGTTCCTCTTTAGATTATTACCTAGTAATATAAAAAGAAATAAAAGTAAAAATTGTTCTCTTGTGATATAGGTTTGTTTTTTACGTTTTGCATTTAGTTATATGCTCCTGATAGCATCTTTATATGATAAAATAAATGATCTGCGATCTTTAATTCTAGTCTTTACTTCTTGTTTTATAAATAGAAGAAAATGAGAATTAAATATATATTTTCTGATGAATGGTAACAATGGCGGGGCTTAAAATTAAATCTTTTACTTCAAATAATTTAAATAATTTAATTTTGTGATTATTTTTTTTCACTAAAGATATTTTGCTGTCTATTGAAATTAAATCAGAAAGACCTTTATATTAAATAATTCACATGATAAGTCTGCTGTTCCATTTAATAGTTTCCTAGTTACCGTTTGTTTCCTTTTGAAATGATGGTATTAAGGATGCTTTAAAATAAGATTCTGGTATGTCAATTGTTTTTTTTTTTTTTTTTTAATGTCAATTGCAAACATTACTAATTATGTGAGTGCTTCATACATAAATTGTTCTTCATAAGTTACGTAAAATTCGCTAGCAATGTTGTTGCTAAGTGACTTCTAGCGAATTTACGCAACTTTTAAAAAACGATGTTGTTGCTAAGTGACTTTACTTGAATTGGTGTTGCAATGAAGATTATTGATTTGCTTAGTTGTATTCTGGCCAGGACTAGTTTTTAAAATTAGGAAAGATTGGTTGTTTGTAATTTCCTTTTGGGATTTATTACAGAATTTTACTATCTAATTACTTGCCATAATTTATTATACAAATATTCAGGTATGTAGAGAAATGATTTTAAGTGAAGAAGGTAAAATAGAAAATTTAAAATACTCCCTGGCCCTTTTTCAATTTTTCAGGATTTTATTTGATGCCTGGAAGAAATAGTGAATTCTTTTGCTTGGTAGATATTTTTTTTAATGTGATTGATTGGTAACCATCGTGAATGGGTGTTTTTTTCCTTTCTTTGAAGGTATGAAGATTTCTTGACTTTCAGAATTTATTGTCTTTTGATGTGTAGGTCATTTTGTATACTTGATCTCTATCTTGCCTTATATAAGCAAGTATATCCGGGCATTTTGGGATTGTTGCTAATTAAGTTGCTGAGTATCTAGCGTTCTCTTTTAATTTAGTGTTTTTTTTTCATGCAACTGAAAATAGTACTACTCATCAGTTATAGCTTCATCATTTTTCCATTCTTGTCCAATTCAGTATGTGAAATAAATTAATACAAGTTACAAATTAAAAAAATGAATAGAAAAAAGTTTTATAAATTCAGACATTACATCAAACTTTTAAATAAATATATAAAACAGAAAAGTTTAATTATCTCAAACTATCTCCAATACTTACAAATTAATTTGTTTTCCAAATCTTAAATCTTTTACCAATTTAGTGACACCCACG
>SEYY01020613.1:12500-20000 GCA_009176605.1 Armadillidium nasatum | reverse complement strand
TAAAAAAAAAAAGAATAAATCTTTAAATCTGAAAGAATGATAACATTCAAGTTCGAAATTCTTTGAAATTTGCATAACATCTGCCATGATTTGATTTTAATTCGACAATGACAAAGAAGAGAAGAAAAAGACTTCTAAAAACGCCTTTGTTGTTTGGAACGAAATCGTCTTTTAAAAAGGTTAAAAATCGATTTCCATTTTAAGTATAATTGTGCAGAAGGACAAATAAAAAAATCTGCTTTTAAAGTTGAATTATAACTGGTTTAAGACGTTCTGAGGCAAAATATATGAGAAAGATGAAGTGAATGAAGAACCAGTTGGAAAGGAAGATGAAGATCAATAACAAAAACAACTAAAAAATGATTTCAAAATAAGTAAATTATATTGCTGTCTCCTACATTGCATTTGTACTTTTGAGGTAAGTGACCGTATTTTGAAACATTAAACATTACTATATATATATATATATTATGATATATATATATATATATATATATACTATATATATATATATATATATATATATATATATATATATATATATATATATATATATATATATATATATAGTATATATATATATATATATATATATATATATATATATATATATATATATATATATATATATATATATATATATATATATATATATATATATATATATATTATATATATATATATATATATATATATATATAATATATATATATATATATATATATATATATATATATATATATATATATATATATATATATATATATATATATATATATATATATATATATATATATATATATATATATATATATATATGGGGGTGACAAGGGGACTGAAGAAAGTAATTAAAAGCCTGATTAATTAATCCCTTGCCATGCAAAGCACCCACAAGGTCAGAAGGTTATTTTAACTTGAATATTGGAGTTCAACATGGCAGTGTTTTGTCCCCTTTGCTATTTATAGTATACCTATACGTGGTTTTAGAAGATTCCCATGAATATAGAGAGGAGGGGCTTAAAAAGAGGATTATGACCTATCTGGAAGATTCTAGTATGGAATAAGATAGAAGGAAAATGGAATTGGACGTAAGAAGATGGAATGAATTTATGATGGCAAGAGTAATGGAAATGAACTTTCAATAAAAACAAATTCTGACTGTCCTCAAAGGACGCAGCTGAAGTTCAATATCGATATAAGAGACAAGTGATGAAGGGAAGAGATTTTTTGAAAATATATAAATAGTGTAGACACAAAGGAGTTGGAAATAGATCCATCTAAAATGTTTTCATTGATTCCTTTTGCTGTTTTTCATTAGTTCCTTTGGGCCCATTGCTTAAATTATTGAAAGACAAATGCCATTTCCCTAAAGATCCATTTGAATTTTAAGATCCGAAATTTTGAAGTTTTAGTTGGATATGTCCAAAGGTTTCCATACAAGTTTAACCGGAACCATTAGAATACAAAAGAAAACTTACAATATTAACCGAAAGACTCCTTGATGAAAAATGTTTGTCGGATACATGAAAAAAAAAAAAAAAAAAAAAAAAAAAAAAAAAAAAAAAAAGTAAAAAAAAATGAAAAAATAAAAAAATAAACAGTCGGAAATATTTCGATTGGAAAAGTTTCTTTACGGATCTATTAATAATCTTTAGATTTCCCCATTGATCCTACATTATTCCGGGTATGTTCTTACGAGATATATTGTGCTGGTGAAAGTATATTCTGAAAACTATAGAGTGTTGGTAGTTATTTCTGAGCTCTTACTACAATCACAAAGGAACAACATGCTCTGCTTGAGGTAAAGAATTTAAACTTTAAAATTTTACAAAAACTAATTTAAATATATGAAGAATTGAGCTGAGTGTCGTCGTTATTGATAAGAGAAAGATTCAGTCAATAGAGATAAAACCAATGAGAACTATAATTAAAAAATCAAAGAAAGATGGAATAAGAAATGAAATAATAAGAGGAAAAAATCGGTTTTCCTCAGATTTTGAACAAGATCCTCAAGATTTAATGTTGCTAAGAAACTTGGAGAGGATGAAGGAAGAAAGAGTTGTGAAAAGATAATCAAAGTAGATGCCTGCTGGAAGAAGTAATGAAGACTCAGTCCAGGAGACCTTCAGGAGATTTGTTAATTCTGACATCTGAATGAATACTTAGGGAGATATTTCTCAAGGTAAAAGCTAGAGAAGGCCCAAGCTGGTCGTCCTAACAGTTGTATGGTCTACTTCTGGGAGATGAAACAAGAATCAAACAATATATATATATATATATATATATATATATATATATATATATATATATATATATATATATATATATATATATATATATAAATATATATATGATAAAACTGGATGGAGGAACATGCTGGTTGCCCTGACAGAAGTATTGTCTACTTCTGGGAGGTGAAGCAAGAATCAAGGAAGACTATATATATATATATATATATATATATATATATATATATATATATATATATATATATATATATATATATATATATATATATATATATATATATATATATATATATATATGTGTGTGTGTGTGTGTGTGTGTGTGTGTGTGTGTGTGTGTGTGTGTGTGTGTGTGTGTGTGCACAAAAGTTACATAATGAAATTATGATCCCGCTGAGAATATAAGAGTAAAATTTTAAAAACAAGTCAATGCTATTAATTCTTCTTCAAATTTTTTTTTTTTTTTTTTTTTTTTTTTTTTTGTTTTTTGTTGCCAACTAGTTGCTTGCATCTTGTATTTTAAGAAAAGGAGATAAAATCTTTCTTTTCGTTCTTTTCTTTTTTTCTCTCTCTATACTCTGACTGTTTATCTGTTTGTCATTCTTCTAGATTTTCTGATTCTTTTTCTCATTTAATATATAATTTATTTCCTACCGGTTTTTTTAATAATCTTTTCCCTCTCTTATCTTTCCTCATTTCTTTTAAAGTACTTTTATAAATTTATCTATTATATTATTACAATGTTTTCATACTTGTATTTAATAATATATTTATTTTGTCTTTTCTATTATCCATTTCTAATAACTTTTTGATTATTAACGATATTCAGCTTTGCTGGTATTTTTTCTTTTAAAAATGAATTATGAACAACAGGTTTTATATTTGAATAAAATGAATGGTGGAATGCTTTTATCAAAGAGTTAACGAAGTATTTGTTAAACATTTTATGACCTTTTGTAATGCCAAATTAACTTCAAATAGCAAATAAGATCCTAAAATTTGTTTGTTTAATCCGGTTCTACTAAATTAACAATCCCGAAAACTCCGGACTCCCATGCCGAATAGTTTTTCAACTCTTTCAAATGAATGGAACATTAATGGATTTGTCGTATGATTAGAGTTGAGAATTCAACTCTAGAGGAGGAAGGGAGTGAACTACTTGACCTTTGGTGTCAAAAAAGATACATGAACTACCTCTAAGGCGTTACAATAGTCACAAATCAGTAACGTTTCTGACTCCATTGACTATATTCAAAGGATTCAATCTAAATGGTTATCTAAAAAAAAGAGAATAAGCCTTCTTATTTTTGAGAAGGAAGGCGAAATGTTATAATGAAAAAATGAAGACTATCTCTCCTCTCCCACCTCCGACACTCTCATTTACATAACTTACTGAAAAATCATCTCAGCATATTTACTTGACTGATTCGTCACAAAATATGTAAATTATTTACTTATAGAATTCAAGTCAAAATCAGCTTTTAATGTAAAATTCCTTTGGATAATCGTCTTATTTATGTTAAAAGTAAGGACAAATAGTTAGGGCAAATCCGTTTCTTGCTTTATAGCCATTCACACACGCATGCATTCACACACACACACACACATATATATATATATGTATATATATATATATATATATATATATATATATATATATATATATATATATATAATATATATATATATATATATATATATACTGCATATAAAACGAATTCTTTGTAACTAGACAGTTTGGAGACTTTACGACTAATTTCATTCATGGAATTCTTTAAAATTGGTCTATCTGTTTGTCGGATGGACATAAATGTTTTTGGAGATGTTAGAAGAAAGGGTTCGTGGGCTTGGGGGAAAAGAGGGGGGAAGAGAGGGGATGGGGTGAGGCTATTCGCGAGGAATTCTCGCATTAATTATATGAATTTGTGATTAGAATTTTTAAGTGCATATATATATATATATATATATATATATATATATATATATATATATATATATATATATATATATATATATATATATATATATATATATATATATATATATATATATCCTGTGGTCGACAAAATCACTACTACAGAAATTGCAGAAAATCAGATCTATGTGGTTAGGGATATGAATTCAGGCACACCTTACCAAATACTTACCAGCCTTCATTATGACCCATTGTTGATCATGCATTCGAAATGCTATGAACAAAACATTTATTTCAACTTTTTCCTGAGGCGATTGGGCCCCTGCTTACGGAAGCTACGAGGGTTGCTTTGAATGTCATATCTGTAACAAACTACTTTTTGAATATGATAGAACTTGGCAAATTTTAACTTCTAAATCCATTCCTCAGATAGGAAAGTAGTTGCTCTAAAGAAAGTAGTAAAAAGAATTATGTAGAACATGGTGGCACTGCACGACGTAAGAAGAAATGGAGGAGTTAAACGATAGAGTAAACATTTGCCAAACTGCAAAGAAAATAATTTATCGCAGGAGAAGGGAGTAACCACCCTTATTCAAAACATAAATACGATCGTTAAAATCATCACAACGCGACATTCAAATATTACTAAAACTCAAAGGTCGATTTATAATTTAAACAGTGAGGCTTAAGCACCGACTCAGTGGGAAAGTTTTATCATTGTAGGAAATCAAGCAGTGATATGCTAGTAGAATTTTCTGAAGATTTGTACCTGTTTGTAATGAACCCATTTTTAAAGAATATTAGAATCGCAAGACGGACTTACAATACTTACAATACTTACTTGAATAGCTTTGGATGTAAATTATTAAAATATATATATGAAAATGCTACATCAGCATTTAAATTTTGTAAAGGGAGTAATGAAGTATACCAAAAGATGGAAAGTTTCATTTACATAATAATTATATACCTCTAAATGAGAAGTAAATTGCAGAACACTAATATAGTTTTTTCTCACCAGATCTTGAGGAATTATAAGGAATTAACACTGAAAGCAGAACAGTATAAAATAAAACTGAACTTTGGCAAAACCAAAGAAATTCTCAGCCATCACAGTTTTTCAACAATATTTTTCAAATGTTGTCAAAACTCAATCCTGGAACACACTTACTTTGCACAACTTATATTTTCCAAAGGTGAAAATAAAAACGAAAAAACTTTGAAGCATTATGAGTAAATTGAATATCTATCTCCGTTTTACAAATTTCCACTTTATTTAAATAAAAAAAAAAATGTTTTGAGCACTGTGTGTTATCTGCAATGACATAAAACTGCCATACTTGGACCGTAAAAGTATGCTTAAAACAAAAACTAAGCCTAATGCTTAGCACAAAGAAACATGAAAAGAAATTATCTCTATATAACACACAAAAACAGAAAAAGAAACGTAATTATTTAAGATAGTAAACAAAACTAACAGATAAATATTAATTGGAAACGAACAGCAAAAATGGAGATAGGTAGGCAATACAAAGTGAAGAAACAAGAAAAGATGAGAAAATGAGATTTTAAACTGAACTCTATTCACTCTGAAATATCAAAATAATCGATCGTAGACTGCAAAAATTTTCCTAACGAATCGTTGGGACAAGTGGCAAAAAATGTCACAACAAATTTTTTCAGTTATTTTCTTATTAGAAAATAAATCGGTGAAGAGACTTTCTAATGCTTAACATGTCTTTTCTCCTTTGAAAATTTTACTGGAGTATTTTAGATACTTGTCCCAACGATTCGTTAGGACAATTTTTGCAGAATATAAAGATCGTTTTGGGTAATTCTATAGAAAAGTACAGGAATTAACTGGCAAGGTAAAACACAAAACCAACAATTTAGGAAGCTTAGAAAAGAGACAGATGTACTGCAATGAATAAATACAGTCTGATAATGCTGATGACGTAATATATATATATATATATATATATATATATATATATATATATATATATATATATATATATATATATATATATATATATATATATATATATATATATATATATATATATATATATATATATATATATATATATATATATATATATATATATATATATATATATATATAAAATAAAAAAAAAAAATAATTAATTATATTATTATTATTATATTATTATTATTATTATTATTATTATTATTATTATTATTATTATTATTATTATTATTATTATTATTATTATCATTATTATTATTAATTTGATTGAAGATATGATTTTTTCTTATACAATATAATTAATTTTGAAATTTTCGAAAATATCTCTACAAAAATTACACTTTTTGCATATAAAATTCAAGTCTTATAGTTTCGTAATTACAGATTTACAAAAAAAAAAAAAAAAAAAAAAGTAGCGCTTCCACATACCAACCCACCAATGGAGGGCGATATCAATTTCCGGAGACCCGAAGAGGTTCAGTGAACTCTAGCTATACCCTATTATTACATTACCAATATGTTAGATCTTGTTGCAATTCTTCTCTTATCTGTTTCAAATGTACTTTATTTTAAACAATGAAAAATAAACGAATTATGTTTAATAATATACATAGGAAATATAAAATAGCTTAGTTGGTTCCATAGATACATTTCTCAAAATTGACCTCAGGCTTCAGGCTTCATTCAACATTTTTTTTCATCTCGTTTTCTCAATGTTAAGGATCGAATTTCTAGGAAATGTAGACAAAAATAATTGTCTTCACCTTAGAGATTTTTTTTATTATTATTTTTTTTAAAAATTTTTTACTATTTTTTTTTTAAATTATTTTTTTTATGCTAAAATTCTTTGATAGTGCTTTCTGGATTAATAAGTTTGACCTTTCCTTTTACACATATAGTTAATATATATATATATATATATATATATATATATATATATATATATATATATATATATATATATATATATATATATATATATATATATATATATATATATATATATATATACTGTCTTGTGGGCAATGGCAGGAGGCTGGAGGCTGGAGGCTGGAGGCTGGAGGATTGGAGGTTGGAGGTTGGAGGTTGGAGGTTGGAGGTTGGAGGTTGGAGGTTGGAGGTTGGAGGCTGGAGGCTGGAGGCTGGAGGCTGGAGGCTGGAGGCTGGAGGCTGGAAGCTGGAGGCGGGAAATTTTAAGAAAAAATTGGGCAAATTAAATGCTGGCATGTCCCCCGAAGCAAGGATTTTGATGGTGTTCATGTCAAAGAAGTTGAGAAAATAGACAAAAGGAATGTTTTCCGAAATTACCAGTATAGTAAGGCTGAGCAAAAGAGTTTGCGTACTGGGTA